>JAQFVV010006493.1:482232-657847 GCA_028023455.1 Epiperipatus broadwayi
TCCTGGGCAATTCAGAAGATATAATATGTATGGGAGGCACTTGTTCTTTATTACTATATAATTCTTGATAGAAGTCTTCTACACATTTTATGATGTCATCTCTCTTTTTAGTAATAATGTCATCTTTTTTTTTTATTGCAGATATAAATTTCCTACCAATACCAAAATGCTGTTTTACACTCTTTAGACTTTTATACTCTTCTAAAGCTTTCCTTGCTAGTTCACAATTATACTTTCTTATATCATTTTCAACTCTCTTCCGCACCATTTTACAAAATTCTAGATATTCAATCTTTTTTAATGCATCATTGTTGTATATCCTCATATTCCTTCTTTTCTTCATAAATTCTCTAGTCTCAGTCGAAATTTTACTGGTCAATTGCTGCTTTTTTCTACCAGCTATCTTCGTTGCAGTTTTTAAAAGTGTATTGCTTATTTTCCTATTAATGTCATTCAAATCTGAATCATGTTCAAAATCTACTAATACTTGAAACTGATTTGTAAGTTCTAATTTAAATTCATTAGAATGTTTCTGAAGATTAGAATTATCAACTGTAAATATTGTTTTTCTTAATAATTTTTGTCTCTCTAGTTTTGCATTAACATGTATCTTACATCTTACTAATCGGTGATCACTTCCTGTGTTAAATTTATTAAGAACATTACAATGTATTTTCGGTTAGTCAAAGTATAATCCAATTCTGCTGTACCTTCATTTGGATTCTTCCATGTCCATTTTCTTTTAGCATTTTTCTCAAAAAAAAAATTCATAATATAAAGTTGTTTTTTTCTGCAAACTCCACAAGTCTATGTCCTCTCTCTTTCTATTACCATAACCAAAACTACCTACAGCATTTTCATCTTTCATTTGTTTACCAATTCTAGCATTAAAGTCTCCCATAACAATTTTAAAATATTGTTTGCTCTGATCAAAAGCCATTTGTACATCCTTATAAAAATCTTCTATAACTTTATCACTATGAGAACTTGTTGGGGCATAAACCTGAATTATCTGCATTTGGTATCTGCTATTAAGTTGTATAACTAATCCTGCCACTCTGTCCAATACACCATCAATTTCCACAATGTTATTCTTCCATTTTTTTTATTTATAATGAATCCTACTCCACTTGTATTTCCAATATTTGTGCCTTTATAGTAGAGTATATGTCCACTTTTTAAATCAATTGTTTCTTCACCTTTTCTTCTAACTTCACAAAGTCCAATAATGTCCCATTTAGTATAAGACAGTTCTTCTTCTAACTCTTGCAATCTTCCTTCACTTGAAAGTGATCTGCAGTTGTAAGTACCTAAATAAAAAGTCATCATCAAATGGCAGCCTGAGTCCACAATCAGGGGATTCTTAGCACCCTCCACCTTCAGCCCCAACTGCTGCCTTGGTTGGTGACTTTACAGCCCTCTGGGAATAAGGGCCATGATTTATTTTTGTCTGTCATGATTGTATATATTGAAACAATATTCTTAAACTCGGAGGTAAAAAGCCAATAAACTCACCACACTGGCTAATGCGTATTGGTGAGCAGCCCATCCATGTTCGTATACTATATGAATAATCACATAGTAATAACAGCTGCAATGACAAAAACGTATGGAGTGGACATTAGAAATTTGCCCTGCTCAGTTCCTTTCAGGCCTCCAAGAGGAATCAAAGGGTCTCCTTTTAGTTAATAGAAAACTCCTTTCTGCAGCCATATATATATATATATATATATATATATATATATATATATATATATATATATATATATATATATATATATATATATATATATATATATATCTGAATGTTTCAGATCTTCTTCTTAATAGTTAAGTATTAGATAAATGCTTGCTTAGAATTAGTATTTTTGAATCTGATGTCCTAAATCCTCACTGAAGAGGGCATAGCTCGAAACCAGTCTGGGGATAGGGCAATTATAGATAAAAAATTTGAATGCATTCACTTATAGCATTTATCATATATATAATAAAATAAGCTTGTTTAGAAATATTTGCTCTTTATTATATATATAAAAGAGAGAGAGAGAGAGATGCAATGGGTCTTCATTTTTCTTAGTGTACCATTTTTTAAGTTTGCTGTTACCTAAACTTAAAATAGTAAATAGAGTATTAATGATGATGATAAAGGTCAAATGATATACACCCTGGATAATCAGTTTCTCAATGTCAGATACTATGGAGAAACATGTGCAAATTTAAAAACGAGATTCACTCAGCATGCTCATTTATATAACAGAACTAAATGGAATGGTGCTTAAGGCTCAGTATTTGTAAACCATGAAAAAAAATCTGTTCATCTCTTTAAACTGGTTGGTGATAAAATTATTTGCCTAGAAAATAAGAATACAAAAAAATTAAAAAAAGCTTGGCACCTAATTAATTCTACGAACTCCATAAATATAAGAACCAATATCATTCCTTTTAGCAAGCACCAATTTTTCAATTTAATGACATAGTTAACTTCTAGGTCAATTTACACATGAAAATATGCAAATTTATTACAATCGGTGACTAGTTTAATGTATACTTATATACGTGAAGTTATGCTAATATACTTGCTAATATTTACTTTAGTCGTGCTTTGACCAAGATACACCATAATGAAAACTGGCTTAGCAAAGTAATAAATATTGTTTTATACCCAAATTTATTACTCTAATAGTTGATAATTATCTACATACTCTTATGGAATTTATTTTATTACATATTATTTATGATATATATTTATATTATAATTTATTCTTATATAATAATACAGTACTTAATATTACAATATTAAAAGGTGGTTGCCTTGACAACAGTTTGAAATTGTTGATTGTTATTGAGATTGAGATAGTTTAAGTGCTGACTGGTTTTTAATAATATATATTGTTAAAAGGAGGTTGCCTTGACAACAGTTTGAAATTGTTGATTGTTATTGAGATTGAGATAGTTTAAGTGTTGACTGGTTTTTAATGATTATATGTGTATATATAGCAATTTTTTTTTAAAAAAGTATAAAACTTGATATCATAGTATACCAAGAATAAGTGGTACTATATCTTAAGGTAATTGAATGCATCTATCATACATTCTCTTTACAGATGTCATAATTGACATTTCATATGTTTATATAAGTTCAAAAAAGTATCAAAAAAAAGGATAAAGTTTGTTTTTAACCAATAAAAAAGCGTAAGTGATTACTAAATTTATTTAAAATATTGTTTTAGGCAATAGGTTTTATACTTTTCATTATTTGAATTTTAAAAATTAATTAATCTTTAAATCACTTTAGTTACGTAATGAATTATTCATCTCAAAAACATATAAATTGTAAAAAGTCCTTTCTATTTTGTTGATTATTATCATTATTTTCAACCATTATCAATACATCTCTCCAAGTTTAATCCATCTGCTCTGATCTCTAGCCTCTCTTCTCCACAACACCCCAGTACACTACCTTATTGCATCCATCCATTTCACATATGGTCTCTTTCTAGGTCTTATATACATAATCATATATCATCATTTTCAACTATTATCAATCCACTGCAGGATGAAGATCTTTCAAAGTTCAACCCATTTTCTCTGACCTCTAGCCTCTCTTCTCAACATCACCCCAGCACACTTCCTTATTTCATACATCCATTTCACATGTGGTCTTTTTTTAGGTTTTTCACAATCTCTTGGTACCCAGTTTAAGAGTTCAGTTGGTGTAATTTTTCAAAAGAATAGGTTTGTTTGTTTGTTTGTTTTCATATATATGCTTGTAAATAATATTGTTTAATTTTTAATAAGATTTGAAATACCAGGCACTCTTATACCTGGAACTTAATAGTAAATATAGGGGACTTGAATTTAGACTTGCAAACCCCTTCACTATCCACACTATCTCATACTACTAATACACATAACCAGACACATGAAGAAAAGATAAATAATTACCAATATCTGTATTTCATGCTAAACCAGCACTCATCAGTTGGTCTAGATTACCATCTTTTATATATATATATATAATCAGTGCTCAGTTTATATTAAAATAGCAAATCTTTTACACTATAAGGCACAGGCTTCAACCTACTCCAACCTCCAACTCTTCAGCTAGCCATATGATTGAAAATATAATGATAGAATTCCCAAATCCCATGCTGATGCCTCCAATCTTCAACTCTTCAGCCAACCATACCATTGAAAATCGGATGATGGAATTTTCAAATCCCATGCTGATGTCAATATTGGTGCAACAGCATGGGATTTGGGAATTCTATCATCAGATTTTCAATGGTATGGATGGCTGAAGAGTTGGAGTTTGAAGTAGGTTGAAGCCTGTCCATTGAAGTATAAGGATTTGCTATCTTAATATAAACTGAGCACTGATTATTATATATATGTATGGGAGGTGGTAATCTGGACCAACTGATGAGTGCTGGTTTAGCACGAAATACGCTTATTAGTGATTATTTATCTTTTTGCACGTGTGTGGTCATGTGTATCAGTAGTATGAGATAGTGTGGATAATGAAGGGGCTTGAAAGTCTGAGTTCAAATCTCCTATATTTAATTTTTAATGTAAATATCAAATAACGTGAATTTTATTATGCTTTATTAATATTAAACATAATAATTATTTTTTAAAATTAATTTAGCTTTGTGCAATATATCAAAAAAGTAGGCTAACTGTATTCATTTTAATAAATAAAGCGTACTAAATGGATTCAGAAAAACAATAAATACTTACGTATATTTGTTTTATTAAAATTAGTATTTTATATACACGCGTATTTTTTTTTTCTTTATATAAATGAGTCAAACAAAAATGCATGTTATTAAATGACGTGATGAAAATAATATCTTAAAATAACTCAAAATAATATTCGGCAAAGATTATCATGATTTAAATAATGAACCCTTTGATCGCCATCATTAGTAATTACATTTCATGCCACTCTTTAATGTAATTTAATCTAGATCTCAAATTTAGAGCTACATTTTAAAATAACATTTTTTTTTTTACTTCATTAGAATGCACAAACATGTCTTTCTTTTTAAATACAATTATTTAATTTAAATTGAAAATAGCTATCACTTTTTTCCAAAATAATTCATTTTGTATTTCTAAATCGTGCTTATTCTAAGTTTAATGAGAAATCAATGAAAGTGTAAAAAACGACTTCAATAATAAAATATAAGTAATCTTTTAAAATATGTTAAACCAGTTATATTTCTTTTAAAAGCTGAGTGGGCAGCACAGCCGCCTTACAAGCAGTTGGAGCGGGTTCGCTTCCAGGCCAAAGCTTTGACATATGAAAAAAAAAGCTTTTTATTCGTAAAAAATAATAATAGTAGTAATAAATTATTCATCTTATTAATTTATTAGCGATCTATACATGTAAATCATGTGAGAAGAAATCAATCTTTCAGACATTCGTTATTGGTATTAATTTCCCAGCATTCTTCCATCAATAAGTGTTTTAAAAGCATAGACGAATCACCTAAGTTTAGAGCTTACTTTTATATAAACCAACACCCACTGACTGTACATAATTCAGGACTTGATCCTATTGTGGGCCTGATAATTCTAATGAAAAATTATTTGTACAAATTTAATTCTCATTAAAATCAGTCAACACTTAGACAATCCCAATATCAATAGCAATCAATAATCTCAATCTGTTGTCATGGCAACCTTCTTTTAACAATAAAATTTACTTCTATACACCATAGGGAAAAGACAGTATCTCATTTTTAAATACTCACGATTTTGAATTACAATTAATATAATTCACTCATGGGTATTTTAAAATGATATACTCTCTCTTTCCTGTGATATATAGAATTAAATTTGTA
The DNA here is from genome assembly GCA_028023455.1 of Epiperipatus broadwayi. Lineage (NCBI taxonomy): Eukaryota > Metazoa > Onychophora > Udeonychophora > Euonychophora > Peripatidae > Epiperipatus > Epiperipatus broadwayi. The sequence continues at coordinate 488,082 of JAQFVV010006493.1, forward strand.
CAAATAATTCCTCATTTAAATTATCAGACTCACAATATGATCAAGTTCTGAATTAAACATGGTTAATAGGTGTTGGTTTATATAATAAAAAGCTCTAAGCATAGATAATTCATCTATCTTTTAAAACACTTATTGATGGGGAGAGGGGGGGCATTAATGCAGGCTAGTACCAATAATGCATGTCTGAAAGATTAGTTTACTCTCACATGATTTACTCAACTTATGTAAAAGCAGCTGTTTTGTACATATGTGATTCCTACATTTCAAGTTATTCCAATGTACAGCAAAATACATGTTATAAGCAAATTTGCTGAAGAAAGAAATACAGTCCACCAAATATAATTTGTATTATATTTTTTAAATAAGTATTAAATTAAATTTTGTCAATAATGATTAGATTTGCAAATAATAATATAAAAAAGATTATATAAAATTAAAATGAAAAATGTTGGTTTTTCAATGAAATGGACAGTTGAATAATTGGAAGGGCGAGAAATTCAAACTTTTTCATTAAAGTTTGCGGAATGATTATCTTAATATAAACTGAGCACTGATTGTATATATGTGTGAGAGATTGTATCTGGCCCAACTGATGAGTGCTGGTTCTGCACATGAAATATTTATATCAGGGATCATATGCTTTTTGTATGCTCATGTGTCTTTTTCGTATGTGTGTTATCATGTGTATTGGTTGATTGAGATGGAGTGGAGGATGAATAGACTAAAAAATTCTGAGTTCAAATCCCTCTAATTACATATATAAGAAACATTATAATCAAATTATACTGCCTTACAATTATATATATATATATATGTGTGTGTGTGTGTGTGTGTGTGTGTGAAAAGAGAATGACACAGAAGAAAATTTTATAATAGTTATTTCTCTCTACAGTAAACAATAGATCCATATCAGTAAAATAGATATATTTTAATTAAACTAAATGAAACAAAATTCTAAGATAAATAAATTAAAACCAAAAAATACAGATTTATTTCATTAAATAAATATAAAAAAAATAAAGTGTAATTAGTCCTGAATATTTTGATATTTTGATAAAATTTGAATAGTTGTACAATTTTCATGTAATAAAATTAGTAAATATCTGAAATTTTTAATTCAAAATATAATTAAGGCTTGTCAAGTGTTGGTGGTCGAGTGGTCAGCACAACTGCCTTATAAGCAGTTGTTCCGGGTTAGCGGGTTCGCTTCCTGGCCGATGCTATGACACATGAGAAAAAATATATAATTAAGGCTTATGTGGAATAAAAACTAATTAAATAAAGTAACATTTAAAAAATATTTAAGTCAAGAATTTATGTGAAAGATAGATGTCAAATCATGTCTGGGTGATTGGGAGATACCTATCATAAAACAGTGATGAATTAAAGTATAAAAGGACTAAAAAATTTACTTATATAGTCTCCTTTCTATCTTTTCTTTAAATCAGAAGTGGAAGCACCAGCGAAGTTTTAAGAAGTCAGCATTGCTGATATAAAGTTGCAAAAGTTGAGCTATGCAGATGTAGGTTAAGAATTAGCAATGGTAATTATTATATAAAATATCTCATAAAGATAATGAATATGGTCTTTTATATAAATATCTTTGAGCCACTAAACCTCCAGTGGATGTTCATTCTGATTTTTACACAATGTAGTGATCAAATACAGATTGTCCTAAATATTGTCCTACTAAAAATCAATAGGTTGAAACATAATATGAAAGAGAAAAAAACATGTCAAATAAAAGAAAAGAGAGATTACCACCAGATCTATGACTATTCTAAGAAAAGAAAAATAGATCAAATGTGATGAATCCAACTGATGTGGGACTGGAATCAAGAACCCTGTAATAACAATTCAATTTTCTATTTCAGGTGAACTGAAAATGAACCAAAAACCCAAACAAACTAAAGAATTCCAGTTTAAAGTTACATGAAATCAACAGTCTTGTAAGAACTATTCATTTTTCCAATAGGCATGAATTAAAATAAATCAGGAAACTGACCAAATATAAAATTGGAGCCTTGTGAAGTCAGGACCCTAAATATATGAGCTTGAAATAATCTTAAAAAAGACAAATGTGATCACAAAAATAATTAAGGAGTGAGGAAGATTTTGTTATTCCATTTTTATTAGGCCTAAAATATAAAATATTATAACTAACCAAAGCCAAATCACATCATATTTCTTTAAATATTGATATTGTTTTTATATTTCACAAATGAGCATCAAACTTTTTTAATGTATCTTGGTTTTTTATTTTTATCATCATCATCATCACCATCATCAGCATCATCATTATTATTATTGTTGTTGTTGTTATTATTATTATTCAACAATAAACTACATTTATATTACCAAAATCACACTTTTCTTTATGTTTGCTGTAATATCATATAAATACAATTTATCCAAACTTCAAACACTTTTTAGCAAACTTTATTTGTACATACACCTACGTTTCGACTGACCTGCAGTCTTCTTCAGAGCTATGATATAATGAACAAAATAAAAAAACAACTATATAATAACACCATAAAAAAAAATTTTTAAACAATAAAAAAACTAAAAACAACATAAAATATATATATTAAAAACCTGAAATAAATAATCAAACCCATATAAAACAATTAATATAAAATAAAATGTACTACATAAATAAAAAATAAATATAAATTATACATGTGTATTCTTAACTTTATACATATATACATTCAAGGACAACTATTAATCTAAATATTATCTATTTTATTATTATTAACAATCTACTAATTATCTGTATTCTTCATAAACTTAAACTTTATGATTAGTAACTAAAATTCTTTTAATTTTAAATCATATTCATTATTTTCTTACTCATTCTTCTTTTAAAATTAATATTTTATATTTATTATTGCTGAATATTTAAAACCTAAAAGTTAAAGTGTAAAATATATATATAAAGAGTTGTAGGGGATATATATTTAGTTTAAATAATATGTAATAGAGGGAGCTAGGGTATAAGATAATTTTTGAAAAAAACAAATTTTTCATTATTTTATTTAGAAGATCAGAATAACCTTAGTAAGTGTAAAGATTATAAAGTTTATAGGTTTTAAATATTCAGCAATAATAAATATAAAATATTAATTTTAAAAGAAGAATGAGTAAGAAAATAATAAATATAATTTAAAATTAAAAGAACTTTAATTACTAATCATAAAGTTTAAGTTTATGAAGAATACAGATAATTAGTAGATTGTTAATAATAATAAAATAGATAATATTTAGATTAATAGTTGTCCTTGAATGTATATATGTATAAAGTTAAGAATACACATGTATAATTTATATTTATTTTTTATTTATGTAGTACATTTTATTTTATATTAATTGTTTTATTTGGGTTTGATTATTTATTTCAGGTTTTTAATATATATATTTTATGTTGTTTTTAGTTTTTTTTATTGTTTAAAAAAATTTTTATGGTGTTATTATATAGTTGTTTTTTTATTTTGTTCATTATATCATAGCTCTGAAGAAGACTGCAGGTCAGTCGAAACGTAGGTGTATGTACAAATAAAGTTTGCTAAAAGGTGTTTGAAGTTTGGATAAATTGTATTTAAACTACATTTATCTTACAAAGATACAAGGGTTTTACATAGCTTGGATGGGCAATCCATAGTTGTAGGTTTATATATATAAAAGTTGCTTTACTGGTTTATACATATTTTTTCATACTATGGATTAGTTACAAGGATTGTACATAGCTTGGATTGCAGTGATTATATGGGCAATTTGTAGTTGTAGGTTTATGTATGTAAAAGTTGGTTTATTGATTTACACAAGATTACATGAATTTTCCATGCTCTGGATTGCTGTATTTATACCAGGTTTAGTTTTATATGTGGTTGGGTTGCCTGGATAACATATATGGGGGACTAGTAATTTTCATGGGAGTGTGGCAATTGTCTGTGAGGTCTTTAGACACTGGTATTAAATCAATGTCAGTTATTTTTAACTTTTTAGGTGCCAGATTTTTTTTGAATGATCAGGGTTTCTCTTGCTTTTGTTGGGAATTTGGGTTGGGAATGTGTTGTTATGGATAGGAGGCATGGTGGGATTGTTTTCTTAATTGGTGAGAAGTTAATATTATAGTGTATCATGGATTAGATGACAATTAGAGTCAAGATATTGATTAAGCAGCAAGTTGCTGATATATCGATTTTCTTCCAGATAAAACAGTTATATTGCATAAACATTATTTAAATATATAGGACTGAATAAATTTGAGAGTATAAGAAAGTTTGTTGTTAATTCATTAAAAGTAGCATACCGATTTTATTCTATGATGTTCTCACATTTATATTTATATAGTTGCAACACTGAGATTTATGTTTGCTTAATTGGAGATACGATTGCACTTGTTTTTTAAATCAATTGAATTAATGGTCCTGCCATTATTATTATGTTCATTTGAACCGGTTGTGAATAAATGGAGGGATTTAACATCAAAGAAATGAGGAAAGGGTTTGAACTTAGTCTATGGATGTTTTCCATTATAGAGTTGTTGCCTTAATCTGTAGTAATGACAGACCTATTATAAATAAAAATGTCTGTAGCATCAGGGATGGTCCATTTCTTCATTCCGAACCCAACTTTATAGGAATAATGGGAAATATGTCTGCCATTCATGTTGAAAATAAATAAATTTAATGAAGGTCCAATCTGAATATCATGACCAGTTAGGATGTTCATACTAAATATAGCAGCCTGATTAATCCACCATCCATTTAATGAAGTGTGTGAAATGCAGGTACATTATAGCAAGTACTCAAAATAGGTTTATGTGGTTCCTAATATATATAATGCAAATAAAATGTCCATTAATTAAAAACTATTGTAATAATAAATATAATGGTAATTAACAATTATATACAATAGCTCAACCAACAGAAGGACTTTCGGTTAGTTCCTTAACCCTCCTCAACTGCTGTTAAATAGGAGGGTTATGGAATTAACTGAAAGTACTTCTAAAGATTAAGGGACTGTGTATAATAGTTAATTGCCATTATATTTATTATTTTTATTGCTATGTATAATATATTAATTTAAAATATGTTCAGTACAATTTCCCACATGGACTCAAAAGTTTTCTAGATCAAATCTTGTACCACTTCTAGTATGATACCACCTCATAAATTGACTAACCATTCAATTATATCTAATTGACAACAAATGATGTATAACTGAATGTAAAACAGAAATACATAATTCTCATTGGAAAAATTATAAAAGACACTTCTCCAGTTTAATTTTATTTCTAAGCTAAAATTCTTTAATTGGTTAATAACAACAGACCAATAAGATATTTTAAAGCGCATTTATTTAATTTTCTGTTAAAATCCAAGTAGTTTGTTGTTGTCCTCCCTCTAAAATTAGCCCCTTATTTTAGCCAGTTCTGCATGATTTGATGCACTTGCAGAGTGGCCAACTCTGGATTTAACATCCACAGATTCTGGTGCTGAAACTTGTTACGACCTTTCAAACAATAAAGCCATTGAAGTTTGTAATTGACTCTAAGGCAAAGCTTCAATTTAACACAAAATTAATCTGAAAACTAGTTTTTGTTTTTATTTTTTATGGTAATGTAACTTTTTTGCATTTTAAATGTACTAAATATTGCATTGTTTTAAATTACAACAAATCATTTCTCTACTGTTTACTTATTAGAAATCCTGAATTACAAATCAAATATATATATATATATATAATTTGAGGGGTTTGAACCCAGACTTCAAGCTCCCATCACTTATCCACTTCACCTTATACCACTGGTACACATAATCACATACATGTGTAAAAGATAAGTGAATTTCAATATACATAGTTCTTGCTGAACCAGCACTCATCACTTGGTGTGGATCATCACCTCCCACACATATTATAACGTAAACTGAACCTCTCTAACCTAATCTGCCAGACCAGTGTGCCACTAGGCTATTGGAACTTAGAAATTTTATACAGTAAGCAGATATGCACAGGAGAGGTTACTCTTTTATCAAATCGAAAGCTCTGGTCATTAGCTCAGGGAGAAGCTGAGCTTAAAAAATCACACTGTATATTCAAATTAATTCTTAATTTTAAATATTAATAAAATAAATTACTGCCAAAATTGTATTAAACAAAAGATTTTATTATTGCGCACACCCACACATTAAAAAAAATTTCAGAAAATTAAATTAACTAGTGGATATATTTGATTTGAATTATATGCACAGATGGAAGCATTTAATTGATTTAATACAATTTTAATATTTTACTAAGCGTGAATATGCTACATAGAATATGCATATAATCAACCCAATTGCTTTTAACCCTAGGCTAAAATCTCGCATTTAAACCAATGCTAGATTACTGATATACCGATGTGACCAATGCAAAATGAGATTATTAGCATAACACAACCATGCTAACAGGAATTCACACCTGTAGCATGATATTGCTAGAAAAATAACAAATCATGGTGAGAAGAAATGAGCATCTTCCCCATGATTATTAATACACCTCACCAACAGACAGGAATGATCCACTGCCCAGTTGGTGATACAAAAAACGAAATTATTGAAATTATTGCAAAAGGGGATAGTGGTCTTTGCTGGCTTACTGTCCCAGTCAGAGAGTAAAAAAATCAATAGTGTAGGAAATACTCTATGACCATTGACAAACATGATGGCTTTACTTTTGGCCATACGTTTAGGTGGGTATTATGCTCTGTATGCTAACATGGTACAAGGGAACAAGTATCCAATGCACCTACTCAGATTACATTGACATAAAACATCCGTACATGTATCCACCAGCACTGATTTAACTACAAAACAATTAGCCCAAAATTAACACACCTTAAACTAACAATCTTACGAATCTATGCAGCCATTTACACTTATTTTAAATTATTAATTTAAAATAAATTTACGAGAATGGAAATGATATCAAAAAATATAATAAACAATTGAAAATTTTAATCAGATGAAAGATATTTTCTTTTAAAAATTAAGTGACGTTTAAAATTACTACTTGGAAAAGTTTGTTTTATAAAAGTAAAGTTCAATTAAAGCAAAAGTTCATACTTTCCAATGTTGTATATTTATTTAAGTCCGTCTTGGTGGTGTTTGATGCATCACACAATTTAAAGTTCTTTCCATTTTATACTGTTCTAGGTGGAGACAAGTCCATTGCTGGCCAATTTCCAGGATCCATCATAATCTAGAGACCTCTTCAACTGGATCAAATGTAGGAAATGTAATTTATTGTGTAACCCCTATATTTTGGAGAATTGCAATATACTTGTAAATATATTTAAATAATCCGCAATTAGCAAGAGCAAACCAATTTGAACCTCAACTTCAAAGTTTTCATTTTATATCTTTGTGAATTCTTATCAGCAAATTCCAGAATCGATCTTACCTGGCTTGACTTTACTCTGTGGACTGTGTGTTTATTTCCATTGTTATTGGTCAACTTTATCTAGAGCGGGAACTCAAAAATTTTTGTCACTTGTATTTTTTTTTAAATTTATCTCTTATCTGACTTTATGCCCAAGGGCCTGTTTGCAATTATGTCAATATAGAAAATCATTTCCATTCTAACATTAAAATAACTGGTGATCTGACCAAACTCTAGATTGTCTACGTGACTCTTGGTAGTGTGAGGCAATTTGTCTAGGTGAGTTGGTGAGCTTAATTGGTCTACTTGTGTGTTAACAGTAGACCAGGTATTCGGGTTTATCTCTTGCCCAGAATAATACTATCTTTTATTTATTTATAATCATGTAATTCGTTTTTATGTTTGTAATTCTAGCTTTCCTTTTAATTTACCATGTATACATAATTGTCACTGTAAACATTGTACTTGTTTAATAAATATTTTGGAAAAAAAAGAACTAATTAACAGCATTTTTTAAAAATTCTTTTATATTAAAAAAATCGTGTTTTTAGAGTTTAAACTTTAAATTATATAATTAGTTTGCCATCTGTTCATTATATATATCAATTTAAATAAAATTATTAAATTCTCTTTTTATATATTTATATTTCTGCTTGAGGGTGATTTTATATTTTTTTCCACTTTTATTTGAAAGAAATGTAACGGCATATACTTATAGCATTACAATATATATATATAATCAGTGCTTTTTTTATATTAAGATAGCAATTCTTCAAACTTTAATGGACATGCTTCTCTTCAACACTTAAATAATCGATATCATTGAAAAATCTGACGATGGCATGTTCAAAGCCCTTGTTTGCCAATTTTGTTGTCATATCCATGTTGACCGTAGCTCATTTTGACCACTCATATGTAAGACCTTTAAGACCACATAAATGCACAGAAGATGAATCGGGCAAAATACAGGCTCAATCTGTGAGATTTAAATACAAGCATAGTATACATACTTTAGCTGCATGTAATTAGAGGAGATTTGAAGCCGGACTTTCAAACTCCCTTCAGTAACCCACTCCATCTTGTTAAACATGAATTATTATTTTTGCTTTCCAAACTAGCTTGATTTTTGTTTAGGTATCCAGCCCTGAACTAATCTAGCTAGAAGATAAAATTATCAAGCACTATTTGAGTTTGTGATTATTCTTAGGTAAATGTTAAGCAAGAATTGAAAACTGTTGCTCTTTTATGGGTGAGTTATTCTCTTTTTTTCCACTGGAGATCTCTTAGAAAGAACTGTTTCCAAATATTTAAACAATGAACTGGAAATTATTTAAATTTTAAATACATAAATTTACACTCATCATCATTAAAATAATTATATTTATTTGTTTACATGACAGTATAGTAATCTTAAAATTGTTGTGGGAGACTTTAATGCTAGAATTGATAAACAATTGAAAGATGAAAATGTTGTAGATAAGTTTGGTTACAGTGATAGAAATGAGAGAGAACATAGACTTGTGGAGTTGGCAGAAAGAGGAAAACTTTACATGATAAATTCTTTTTTTGAGAACAATGTTAAAAGCATATAGAAGCTTTCACATGAAAGTACAGAAGAATTGGATTATATTTTGATTAACAAAGAATATTTATTTCAAGATTGTAATGGTCTTAATAAGTTCAAAACAAGAATTGATCAGCGATTAATAAGATGTAAGATACATGTTAATGCAAAATTAGAGAGACAAAAATTATTAAGAAAAGCAATATTAAAACAGGCAAAACTCTTCATACAGTAATGCCACTCAGTGCAAGCCAGAGTAATCAATGAATTCCAGAAAGCTTGTGCATAAAATCCCCATCTAGTGCCTACTCATCCAATATCCCCAGACTAGTTTCTTGCATGTGGCCTTCAGATCCAAGGTTCCTCACTGATGAAGTCCACAAGCCAGAAACTAGTCTGGGAATATTGGATGACTAGGCACTAGTTGGAGATTTTATGCACAAGCCTTCTGGCATCCATTGATTACTCTGGCTTGCACTGAGTGGCAATACATATAGAGAGTTTTGCCTGTTTTAATAACAGTTATAAGCAAGCATAAGAAATGGTGATCATGTGATGTTTATTGGCTTAAAAACAATATTCATGGTTGATATTTCTAATCTTAAGAAACATTTGAATAAATTTAAATTAGAATTTGCAAATCGTTTTCAAATATTACCAGATTTCAAATATGATTCAGATACAAAAAAAATCAATGCAAAGATAACTGATACATTTTTAAAATCTGGAACAAAAATGTCTGGTACAAAAAAGCAGTAATTAACCAGTAACATTTCTACTGAAACAAAATAATTTATGAAGAAAAGAAGGAATGTGAAAAAATATAAAAATAATGCATTAATAACAATGAATCTCTCAAATTTTGTAAGATGTGTATAAAAGAATTAATATTGATTTAAGAAAGTGTAATTGTGAACTAGCAAGAAAAGGTACAGAAGAGAATAAAAGTCTCAGGAGTATAAAAATAAATCTTGGTAATGAGAAGAAACTTATTTCTGAAAAAAAAAATGGAACCATTGCTAAAAAAAGAGATATTAGAAATATGCAGAAGTGTTCTATTAAAAAATTATATAGCACTAAAGAACAAGGAAAAGTACTTCCTACAACTATTATATCTTCTGAATTGCCCAGTATTTTGAATGAAGAAGTGAGACAAGCAATTAAATTCATGAAGAAAGGGGAAAGCTCTAGGTAAATATGGAATTATAATCAATATTTTAAAAGAATCAGGTGAAGAAATAGAAATCTTTTTGGCAAAGTTCTATACCAAATATCTAAATGATAAGAATTTATCAGATAATTGAAAGAATGCAGTATTAATATTAATATTTTAAAAAGGAGATAAATAAGATATTAGAAATTGCAGACTCTATCAGTTTTTTACTAAAATTATTACAACTTGTCTACAGCAAATTTTAGATTTTAACCAACCAAAAAAAGCAAACAGAATTTAAAAGTGTTTTAATACAGTGAATTATATCCAAGTATTGAAAGAGGTTATAGAAAAAACTAATGAATATGAGTTGCCATTACGTTTTGGATTTGTAGATTATGAAAAGACATTTGATTCTATAAGCATTTCTTCAGTGATAAAAGCATTGGATCACCAAGACTCAAGATATTGTCATGTTCTGAAGAATAAATAGCAACAATTAGATTACACAATAATATTAAAAAGATTAACATTGAGAAGGATGTATAACAGGGTGACTCCACAACTCCAAAACTTTTTACAGTAGTTTTGCAAGAAGTATTTGTTGATTAAAATGGGAAACTAAGGGAGTAAAAGTAAATGGAGATCAATTAAGCTACCTTGATTTTTCAAATGATGTAGTTGTTAAAACAGGCAAAACTCTCCATACAGTAGTACCACTCTGTGCAAGCCAGAGTAATCAATGGATGCCAGAAGGCCCATGCACAAAATTCCCAGCCAGTGCCCACTCATCCAAAACTCCCAGACCAGTAGTTTCCCAACTGTGTACCCTGCCAGTGAGAAGCCCTGGATCTGACAACACTGCACCCAGATCCTAGGATGACAGCAGCCACCAGTTATCTCTAGTTAATTACAAAACTATGAAAATAAAATTGAAAATATAATATTTTCAATCCAAGCTACTCAGCCTATATAGTCATATAGGTCTGAACTCAGTTCAGTACCCATACATTTTGGTGTCTTTGGATCTTTAATAACCATAGCCACAACTATCCTATTATGCAGGATTTGTAGTAAACCACTAAACATCACATGATCACCATTTCTTATGCTTTCCCATCTGTTATTAAAACAGGCAAAATTCTCCATACTGTAGTGTTACTCAGTGCAAGCCAGAGTAATCAATGGATGCCATTGATTAATCTGGCTTGCACTGAGTGGCACTCCTGATGGTGATCATGTGATGATGTAGTTGTTTTAAAAATAATGCTGTAGAACTTCAGGAAATATTGAAAGAGTTATTAAATGCTAATAAAAAAAGTAGGAGTAAAAGTAAATATTAAAAAGATTAAGTTAATGTTCAATGGATTTTCCCAAAATAAGAAAGATTGATAATGCACACAGAGGGTAAACTCTCTATACAGTAGTGCCACTCAGTGCAAGCCAGAATAATCAATGGATGCTAGAAGGTTTGTGCATATTGTATGGAGAGTTTAGCCTCTGTGTAAATAGCTTGTGTAAGCATAAAGAATAATGATCATGTGACATTTAGTGGTTTAAAATTGATAATGCTGAATTAGAAGAAGGTAACAATTATAAAATGCCTTGGTCCAATTGTTATTACAGATGGAAACATAAAGAATGAAATTAATCATAGAATTAGCCTTGGTTTGAGTGTGTTTGGTAGAATTAATATTAAAAAGAAATATGGCTTTGTGTTTGAAAAGGAATGCTTTAAAGATAAATATTAAAAAGACTAACCTAATGTTCAATGGATTTTTTTTAAAAGAAGAAAATATTGTCAATGATGAGTTAGATGTTAACAACAAATATCTTGAGCAGATTATTAATAGAGATAGAAACATAATAAATGAAATTAATAGAATTAAACTTGGTTGGATGCCTTTGGTAAAAATAACTTAATTAAAAGGAAATATGCCTATGTATTGGGAAAAGGGTTTTAATAAATGTTTTTTTACCAGTTCTTACTTGCAGATATGAGACTTGGACACTTAACAGAAGAGCAATACAGAGACGTCAGACAACTCGATGAAGTATGGGGAGATGCATGTTAGGAGAAACACGAAGTGATCAAAAACTAAATGCATGGGTGAGAGAAGAAACACGTGTTATTGACCTTATTGAAGAATTAAGAGGCTGGAGTTGGGCTTGACATAGAAGATATGATAATAGATTGAGCGTTGAACTCTTAAACCGGATTCCAAAACGTTGCAAACGACTTAGAAAGATATCACATATAAGGTGGATAGATGCCATAAGGATATTGGGATGATGTGGAAAAGAGGCTAGAGATTGGAGATGGATTAAACTTGGAATGACCTTCATCCTGCAGTGGATCGATAATGATGATGATGATGATAGTAATCTTACAAATTTAGTACAAAATACACTTTATTTAAATTCCTCCTACAATCACAATACTTTTTAACTCTCTTTTTTTTTAAATGCTTCTCAAACTGTCATTTATTCCAATATGTTTGAGTAATCAAAGAATACTAGACTAAATGTCAGCAATTTTGCTTAATAATGACTTAAAAATTGTTTAACTTTTTTTTTTTATCGGCTGGATGTCATAATTATTTAATTAATTATAATACTCATTAAAACGTCTTAGCTACTAAAATGTAAACAGATTAGTTTAAATGTTAAATATATATATATTAATTTTTTTTATTTCAAAATCGTTAATTATAACTCTAATTTCAATCATTTAATTAATTAAAATTTAAAGTTCTAACATTACATATATGTAAAATTAATTTATCCATTATTTATTAATAATAAAAAAATTACGTTCTCTTCGCTACAAAATACATTTTCTTACATATTCTTTCAATGTCGTTTCTGTTTGTTAAATTTAGATTTGCAGCGTAGAAATTTGTCAAGCGTGTTAGCCGAGAGGTCAGTGCAGCAGCCTTGCAGGCAAGCAGTTGGTTGCAGACGGTTGTTGCGGGTTCGCCTCCCGGCCGATACTATGACATATGAAAAAAAAGAGTAGAAATTAAAGTATTTTATATTATATAAAAGATAATGGTGTGATTGTGAACATGGCTATCACAGAAATAAAGTGCGCAAAATACTACAGTAGATACATCTATAGTATAATATTTACTACATCACTCTCACAGAAGGTAGGGATTGGTTTCTATCTACTTTTACCATCTGCGAGAGATGTAATCATAACCATGTAACCAGAGACGTATGAAAAAGATGTATGATTACCAAGATGCCTATTTCATGCTGAATTAGCACTCATCAGTTGGCACAGATTAGAATCCCTTTGCATATCTTTATCATTAGTCAATATATATATATAACCAATTTCTACAGTTAAGTTGATAAGTGTCATTACTGCCCTCACAACGTTGATACAAACAACTTGATGGAAATATTAAACCACTGAACATCACATGATCACCATTCCTTATGCTGGCTCATAACTGTTATTAAACAGGCAAAACTCTCCTTACAGTAGTGCCACTCAGTGCAAACCAGAGTAATCAATGGATGCCAAAAGACTTGGGCATAAACTACTCATCCAATATCCTCAGACTAGTCTGGGGATATTGGATGAGTAGGTACTAGATAGGGATTTTATGCACAAGCATTTTGGCATCTATTGATTACTCTAGCTTGCACTGAGGGGCACTACTGTATGGAGAGTTTTTCCTGTTTGATGGACATATGTTAATAATTTTTATTAGTTATGTATTAGACTAGTGATTATCCACTTAATGGATAATATTTTTATAATATTCACTGCACCACTCTCACACAAGATAGGTACTGGTTTCTATCCACTCTTTAATATACGTCCATCAAATGGTCTATGCCAAAGTTGTGGCAGTAAGTTTTATACTTATCAATTGAATTGTCGCAATGGGCTATCTATGTATACTGAACATTGATAAAGTTATATGTAAAGGATTGTGATCTGGACCAACTGATGAGTGCTGGTTCAGTATGAAATGTGCATCTTGGGAATCATACATCCTATTCACATATCTATGGCCATATGTTTATGATTACACTTATCCACAAAGTGTTAAAAGTTGATAGAAACCAGTCCCTACATTATGCAACAATCGTGTAGTGAATATTACACTAAAGAAATAATGTTCATTAAGTGGATAATCTCTAGTCTAATGAATGATTAATAAAAATGATTAACTACAGTAGATACATTTTGGCTCCTGCTGAGACTAAAGCCAAATTTTGTATGGAATATAATCTATTAAGCATCACATGAACACTATTGTTTTCAATTTCATTATCATAGTTTTGTAGTTAAGTAGAGATAAAAGGTGGGTGCTGGAGGGTTGCATTAGATCCTAAGATCTAGGTGCAGTGCTCTCAAATCCAAAGCTCCTCACTGATAATGGCCAACAAGCCAGAAACTAATCTGGGGATATTGGATGAGTAGGCATTAGATAGGGATTTTATGCACAAGCCTTCTGGCATTCATTGATTACTCTGGTTGGCACAGGGTGGCAATACTGTATGGAGAGTTTTGCTTTGAATATAATCTACTTATTATTTGGCTTAATATATATATATATATATATATATATATATATATATATATAAGATATGCATTGAATATATGTAATTAATTATCATCACCAACATTGTCACCTAGTATTAGTCCAGTGCAGAATGAAAATCTTCCAAGATTAATATAGTTTCTCCAGTTTAGAGCTTTTCTTTTTGGCGTCATTCCACCACACTTTAGCTTATTCTTTGATTGCCCCCACAGTCTTTTTGGTGTTTCATTTAATATTTTATTTGTCCATCTATTATCATTACTTAATTTTTTCATTTGTGTCAGTGATTAATTGTTTGTTCTTCTATTCATGCACTGAATATAAATTGAAAGTCAGTGAAATCTTTTAAAGACATGCTACCAAAATGCAGCAATGAAAATTGGAAAAAATATAATTTTTATTTTAAATATAAAGAACACATTTCATGATTTAAAAAATAATATTGCCAATCTTGACATCAATTATTATATTCATTAAAAACATACAGATCACTATTTTTTTTTTTCCTACATAATTATTTTTATAAAAAACGCAACACTCTTCTTTCCGCTTTTCCCCCCCCTGTCAACAATAGTTAACACTTGGGGTTATAGGGGGAATCTCTATTTTATCTTGGGGGTGTGGGGTGATTGGGTATAGATTGGGTTTGTATGGATTTTTTTTCTTTTCTTTTTTTTTTTTTGTTTTTTGTGGGGGGGGGCTGGGGTTGGTGTTGTTTTGATTTTTTCATTAAGAACATGCAATTTACTCAAAATATAACCCAATTCTGCTGTACCATCCTTTAGTTGCTCCCATATCCATTTGTATTTAGCATTTATTAAAAAAAAAAAATTTATAATACACATGGAGAGGGATTCTATAAACTTCACAAGTTTTTGCCCTCTCATTTCTATCACTGTAACTAAAAGTATGTGCAGCCCTATAGATCTTTCAATTATTGATCAATTCTAGTATTATGGTCTCATATGATAATTTTTAAATGTTACCCAATCTGATTAAAATCATTTTGTACATCCAAGTAAAAATTCATATCTTTTCTTCATAAAAACACTGAATTATCTGCATTCCATTAATTTAAATAATTAATCCTGCCATTCGGATATACCATCAATCTCCACAAATGTTATGATTCCATTGTTTATGTATAATAAATTCCATTCGTGCTTCTGATAGTGCCTTTGTAATAAAATCCATGTCCACTTTTTAAATCAATTCTCTCTTCATCTTGTCTCCTAACCTCACAAAGTCCAACATCTCATTTAATATTAAACAATTTTTCTTCCTCTTTATGGAATATTCCCTCACTTGAAAGTAATCCCAGTTATGAATACCTAAATAAACAGTCAACATCAAATATAAACTGAGTCCACAATGAGGGGCTTCTAAGCATTCTCTGCTTTCAGTAGTCAACTGTTTACTTTCACTGGTGACTTCACAGTCTCATGAAAATAAGGGTCACAGTTTAATTTGATCATTCATGTAGATTCATTTTGCATTCAAGGAAATTCAACTGTTGATTCAATTAAGAACTATAGGGCAACTGGGAAGAATGACCATGGTATTTCTTGACCTAAATCTCAGAATCAGTAAACTCACCCGCTATCCGATGTCCCATCCATGTTCATTTAGTATATAAATTAATTAATATCAGATGCAACTATAAAAATGTTTAGAGTGAATACTAGAAATTTGCCCTGTCTGATTATTAATGTCAACTCCATTCATTCTTTTCATTAGAAACCAACCCAAACAAATTCCTAATTGCTATGTAGTTCATTCTTGTCGTTGCAGCTATTATTATTTAATAATTATTCATACAACTTTATCTTTCTTACTGCATTGCCAAATCCATACAATATTAATGCCATCTATATTCTTTATTACTTTTTACAATGCTTTTTTACAACACACTATTGACAGTTTTGATTGCCCCAGCGATTTTCTTCAACCCCCCATTCACAGTTTCCATTGCCCCCTCCATCTTTCTTCCACCCCCCATTGATGAGATTTCCGCTTCCCTCAGCCTCCTTCTACCCCACTTTTGAGAGTTTGATTGCCTCCCCTCCATCCTTCTTCACCCCACTATTGCCACTTCCAATTTTCCCATCCACCTTTCTTCTTCTTCATTACCATAATTGGGGGTTCCCTCAGCAATTTTCTTCAACCCACTATTGACAGTTTCAGTTGCCCCATCAATCTTTCTTCAACCCACTATTGAGTCAACCCACTATTGACAGTTTCAATTGCCCCATCAATCTTTCTTCAACCCACTATTGAGAGTTTCGATTGCCTCAGCAATCTTCTTCAACCCACTATTGACAGTTTCAATTGCCCCATCAATCTTTCTTCAACCCACTATTGAGAGTTTCGATTGCCTCAGCAATCTTCTTCAACCCACTATTGACAGTTTCAATTGCCCCATCAATCTTTCTTCAACCCACTATTGAGAGTTTCGATTGCCTCAGCAATCTTCTTCAACCCACTATTGACGTCTCAATTCCTTCAACCCACTATTGACAGTTTCAATTGCTCCAATAATCTTTTTCAACCCACTATTGACAGTTTCAATTGCTCCATCAATCTTTCTTCAACCCACTATTGAGAGTTTCAATTGCCTCAGCAATCTTCTTCAACCCACTATTGACAGTTTCAATTGCTCCATCAATCTTTCTTCAACCCACTATTGAGAGTTTCAATTGCCTCAGCAATCTTCTTCAACCCACTATTGACAGTTTCAATTGCCCCATCAATCTTTCTTCAACCCACTATTGAGAGTTTCAATTGCCCCATCAATCTTTCTTCAACCCACTATTGAGAGTTTCGATTGCCTCAGCAATCTTCTTCAACCCACTATTGACAGTTTCGATTGCCCCATCAATCTTTCTTCAACCCACTATTGACAGTTTCAATTGCCCCATCAATCTTTCTTCAACCCACTATTGAGAGTTTCGATTGCCTCAGCATTCTTCTTCAACCTACTATTGAGAGTTTCAATTGCCCCATCAATCTTTCTTCAACCCACTATTGAGAGTTTCGATTGCCTCAGCATTCTTTTTCAACCCACTATTGACAGTTTCAATTGCCCCATCAATCTTTCTTCAACCCACTATTGACAGTTTCGATTGCCTCAGCAATCTTTTTCAACCCACTATTGACAGTTTCAATTGCCCCATCAATCTTTCTTCAACCCTCTATTGAGAGTTTCGATTGCCTCAGCAATCTTCTTCAACCCACTATTGACAGTTTCAATTGCCCCATCAATTTTTCTTCAACCCACTATTGAGAGTTTCGATTGCCTCAGCAATCTTCTTCAACCCACTATTGACAGTTTCAATTGCCCCATCAATTTTTCTGCAACCCACTATTGAGAGTTTCGATTGCCTCAGCAATCTTCTTCAACCCACTATTGACAGTTTCAATTGCCCCATCAATCTTTCTTCAACCCACTATTGAGAGTTTCGATTGCCTCAGCAATCTTCTTCAACCCACTATTGACAGTTTCAATTGCCCCATCAATCTTTCTTCAACCCACTATTGAGAGTTTCGATTGCCTCAGCAATCTTCTTCAACCCACTATTGACAGTTTCAATTGCCCCATCAATCTTTCTTCAACCCACTATTGAGAGTTTCGATTGCCTCAGCAATCTTCTTCAACCCACTATTGACAGTTTCAATTGCCCCATCAATCTTTCTTCAACCCACTATTGAGAGTTTTGATTGCCTCAGCAATCTTCTTCAACCCACTATTGACAGTTTCAATTGCCCCATCAATCTTTCTTCAACCCACTATTGAGAGTTTCGATTGCCTCAGCAATCTTCTTCAACCCACTATTGACAGTTTCAATTGCCCCATCAATCTTTCTTCAACCCACTATTGAGAGTTTCGATTGCCTCAGCAATCTTCTTCAACCCACTATTGACAGTTTCAATTGCCCCATCAATCTTTCTTCAACCCACTATTGAGAGTTTCGATTGCCTCAGCAATCTTCTTCAACCCACTATTGACAGTTTCAATTGCCCCATCAATCTTTCTTCAACCCACTATTGAGAGTTTCGATTGCCTCAGCAATCTTCTTCAACCACTATTGACAGTTTCAATTGCCCCATCAATCTTTCTTCAACCCACTATTGAGAGTTTCGATTGCCTCAGCAATCTTCTTCAACCCACTATTGACAGTTTCAATTGCCCCATCAATCTTTCTTCAACCCACTATTGAGAGTTTCGATTGCCTCAGCAATCTTCTTCAACCCACTATTGACAGTTTCAATTGCCCCATCAATCTTTCTTCAACTCACTATTGAGAGTTTCGATTGCCTCAGCAATCTTCTTCAACCCACTATTGACAGTTTCAATTGCCCCATCAATCTTTCTTCAACCCACTATTGAGAGTTTCGATTGCCTCAGCAATCTTCTTCAACGCACTATTGACAGTTTCAATTGCCCCATCAATCTTTCTTCAACCCACTATTGAGAGTTTCGATTGCCTCAGCAATCCTCTTCAACCCACTATTGACAGTTTCAATTGCCCCATCAATCTTTCTTCAACCCACTATTGAGAGTTTCGATTGCCTCAGCAATCTTCTTCAACCCACTATTGACAGTTTCAATTGCCCCATCAATCTTTCTTCAACCCACTATTGAGAGCTTCGATTGCCTCAGCAATCTTCTTCAACCCACTATTGACAGTTTCAATTGCCCCATCAATCTTTCTTCAACCCACTATTGAGAGCTTCGATTGCCTCAGCAATCTTCTTCAACCCACTATTGACAGTTTCAATTGCCCCATCAATCTTTCTTCAACCCACTATTGAGAGTTTCGATTGCCTCAGCAATCTTCTTCAACCCACTATTGACAGTTTCAATTGCCCCATCAATCTTTCTTCAACCCACTATTGAGAGTTTCGATTGCCTCAGCAATCTTCTTCAACCCACTATTGACAGTTTCAATTGCCCCATCAATCTTTCTTCAACCCACTATTGAGAGTTTCGATTGCCTCAGCAATCTTCTTCAACCCACTATTGACAGTTTCAATTGCCCCATCAATCTTTCTTCAACCCACTATTGACAGTTTCAATTGCCCCATCAATCTTTCTTCAACCCACTATTGAGTCAACCCACTATTGACAGTTTCAATTGCCCCATCAATCTTTCTTCAACCCACTATTGAGAGTTTCGATTGCCTCAGCAATCTTCTTCAACCCACTATTGACAGTTTCAATTGCCCCATCAATCTTTCTTCAACCCACTATTGACAGTTTCAATTGCCCCATCAATCTTTCTTCAACCCACTATTGACAGTTTCAATTGCCCCATCAATCTTTCTTCAACCCACTATTGAGAGTTTCGATTGCCTCAGCAATCTTCTTCAACCCACTATTGACAGTTTCAATTGCCCCATCAATCTTTCTTCAACCCACTATTGAGAGTTTCGATTGCCTCAGCAATCTTCTTCAACCCACTATTGACAGTTTCAATTGCCCCATCAATCTTTCTTCAACCCACTATTGAGAGTTTCGATTGCCTCAGCAATCTTCTTCAACCCACTATTGACAGTTTCAATTGCCCCATCAATCTTTCTTCAACCCACTATTGACAGTTTCAATTGCCCCAGCAATCTTTCTTCAACCCACTATTGACAGTTTCAATTGCCCCATCAATCTTTCTTCAACCCACTATTGAGAGTTTCGATTGCCTCAGCAATCTTCTTCAACCCACTATTGACAGTTTCAATTGCCCCATCAATCTTTCTTCAACCCACTATTGAGAGTTTCGTTTGCCTCAGCAATCTTCTGAACATTTGTGGAGCAATCAAATCTGACAATAGTGGGTTGTAAAAAATCATTGTAAAAAGTAATAAAAAATGCAGGTGATATTAATTATTTATATAGTTATGCTCCTTTTACCTATGCATCTGTACTAAAATCATTTTGAATTAATTGTCTAATTAACATTGATATATTTAATGTAAAATTCTAACTATATTCATTTTCTTTTATAAGCATTTCTTTCATAGTGAAACAATTTTAATTTATGTTATTTATTATCTTTGTATTATCTTGAGAATTATATTATAAAAAATAGTTTTATTTCAATTAACTTTTTTTATATTTAAATTAATTGCATTAAACGATTAATTGTTAATAGTATTTGTACAAATCCACTTTGCATAACTACTTTTTCAATGTTTATTTTATTCAAATTAATCCATCAGACATTTTCAATTATAACTCTGAGGAAGATTGCTAGGCAGTTGAAACTGTCAAATGAATTAATTTGAATAAAATAAGAATCAGAAAAGTAGTACAAAAGGTATATTTATTTATTAGAAAACATACAAAGCATGTAGAAATTAAAACAAGAAGATACATGGAACACTTACTCATTCGCTGTCTGTGTTGTTGCAAAGAATCTTTTCTTCTATTTGGCTTAGGTGGAGAAATACGTTTAATTCTCGATTCACCTATTAAAAAAACAGTTTTTGAAATGTGAATACAGAAAGAGAAAATACATGAAGAGTTTGTGAATGGTCTTAAAAATAGTTATGTATATATAACATTGTTCAAAAGTAACTATTATTAAAACAGGCAAAAACTCACTATATATATATATTGTTACCGTACGGTCTATTTATCTTTATCCGTACGTTCCTAAAAGAGATCGAGAGCTCCGAAACAAACATGACATAGCGTAAAGCTTTATTTATTTTCTTATATCGATAACTATTCACTATCAATACAAGGGGGCGCCAGATACGATGATTTAATTACAATTTAACTTCTCGCATCACCTTACGTCATATCAAAGCGATTTCAAAGTCTAATCCCGCCCACAAGCTCAAACTCCCAGCATGGACCAATAGGGTCACTCAGGGTCGTGATGTAATTATTTCTAAATTACTCTTCTGGTAAAAGACGCTATATTAACTAATGGATAAGACGCTTGATTGATTAATAGGTCGATCCAAGCATTGGACCTGGTCATTGGTTATTTGGAACCAATACGATAATTCGTTTATGTCTCGAAACAATTAGAAGCTATAAGATCATCCCCCCATATCATACTGTCCGGTAGAATTATTTACTCCAGCTTTATTTATAATTTATTGACATTTATTTATATTTTTTATAATAGACCCGCCCAACTCTTAAATCTATCTTAACTACGGAATAATTAAATAAATAAACATCGTGACTTACGGCACGATGTTTGTAAATGACATTTTAAAAAAGCAACAAAGTTTAAGAAAGATAAATCTAAAGTAATATAATTAATTATATGAATAAATGATAACTTTATTAATAATCAAAACGAAAATATAAAATAAAGATTTAATTATAGGAAATGATTTGAGAGATGCTCGACTTGTTTTAAATACTGAACAAATTTATTAAATATAAAAAAAAGCAACATTGATTAAAAGTTTTATTTACACGCACACACACGCATTTATGCATTAGCACAGAAAAGAACATATATATATCATAAAATATGGATGATAGAAAATAAATTTCATTTTAGATTTTGAAGGTAAGTGTTATAACCTATAAAATATTAATTAGGGTCAAAGTTCATATTTGAAAGTCCTGAGTTTTAAATTTGAGGGATTGCATAGTGTTTGATTTTACGAAGGTTGAGATTACAATAGTAAGTTACAATAATAAGTTTTAAATATAATGAATTACGGAACAGTTTATAGTTTAATTTACGAGAATCAAAGTTAGTTAATTATGAGATTGCCTTTTTAAAAGTTTACGTATGGAATGAATGAAAGCATAAAAAATAAAGTGTTTACCTAGGATTTTGGCTTAGTCTTCCGCTGCTTCTAAGTAAGTGATGGTTTGAACTTGGGAGATGATGTTTTCCATAATGGAATGATTCATTTCTTTGAAAGTTGAGCGTAATAAGTATGGACGATTCATATATTTCACGGAACATTATTGGAATGGTTGGAGCACTAATTTCAGATGGTAATGTTGTTAAGTATTCATAGCGACGGAGATGTTCTGGTGGCGGAGCGTCGATCAATCACTGAAGGGTTTCCTAGCCCCTCATGACAATCGACGCTCTAGATATTAATTTCACAGCGATCATCTTGAATACGGATAGCACAAACGAAATAATTGAATTAAATTGAATTTTGACTTGAATTGAAAGAAAATTGAATAAAAGAGATTTGACAATTTGACTTAGCTTAACTTAACATTTTTAACAGTTCAGTTGACATCTTTAGATTTTGCTTGATATTTATATGGGTTGGATCTTATCTGAGGATCCAATCTCCCCCCAGAGTTCCATGTTCTTAGAGTTGTCGTTGGGGTCCGTGTCCAACGTAGTGTTCATTCAATCCATATGCTTAAGGCAATCTTATGTTTAGGCAATCTCATATAGCAATCTCAGTTAACAAACTTATATTCATTCACACCTTGGATGCATACGTGTGTGCGTGTCTTACGAGAACAATGTAATTTACATTAGCTAAAAAGTCGAGCATTTAATCTTTCTCAAAATCATTTCTATAAGCTTTTACTTTTACTACAATTTATAATTTAAAATATCCCTTTTGAGTTACCCCCGCGGCATATACAAGTATAAATTATTTATGGATATTTATAATGGCATATTATTTTTTTTTCATTTTAGAGAATATTATTTTAGTAAATTATGTTAAAGCCTTAAACTATTTAATTAGACATATTAATATTTTATTTTACAAGTGTATTTTAGAAAGTATGGAAAGAAAACTATATCTATTTTTTATCATAAGTTGTAAGAAAATAAAATAGAGTATTTTATATTGCTTGAGTGTGTGTGTGTTTACATATACCGACTTTGTCTCGGTATAATATATATATATATATATTGCCACACACAGTAATCTAGAGTAATCAATGGATGCCTGAAGGCTTGTGCATAAAATCCCCATCTAGTGCCTACTCATCCAATATCCCTAGATTTGTTTTTGGCTTATGGCCTTCGTCAGTGAGGAGCCTTGGATCTGAGAGCACTGCATCTTGATCTTAGGATCTAATGCAACTCTCCAGCAAACATCTTTTATCTCCATTTAACTACAAAACTATGAGTCTTAAACTGAAAACACCTTAATGTTTTCAATCCAAGCCTGCCAGCTTATATAGTCATATGGGTCTGAACCCAGTTCAGTCCCCATACATTTTGGTGTCTTGGATTGAAAACATTATGGTGTTTTCAGTTTAAGACTCATAGCTTTATAGTTAAATGGAGATAAAAGGTGGGTGCTGGAGGGTTGCATTAGATCCTAAGATCTAGGTGCAGTGCTCTCAGATCCAAGGCTCCTCACTGATGAAGGCCACAAGCCAGAAACTAGTCTGTGGATATTGGATGAGTAGGCACTAGATGGGGATTTTATGCACAAGCCTTCTGGAATCCATTGATTACTCTAGCTTGCTGTGTGTGGCAATATATATATAGTCAGTTTTTGCCTGTTTTAACAACAGTTATACACAAGCATAACAGGAGGTGGTCATGTGATGTTTAGTAACTTTATTATGTTGTAAACAAATAAAAGTATTAGTTACATATTAAAACCAGAGACTCAGAAGTTATAATATTTTTTGAGTTCTATCTATAAATTATGTTTATTATCTTTCTGATTGTTATGTTATACATATTTTGGACATATATAAAATCCACTATTTTTTTAGTTATCATTATTCTCTTTTTAATTTATAGCTTATTTGTGGTTGATAATACCTTAAAATTTGATTATGTTATAAGTTTTAACACAGAAATCGTAGTCAAAATATGATATTACTGTCAGATCTGACCTTGCCCTTAGAAGTGGCCTAGTCCAGATTCCTTCATTATCTAATCAGATTGAGCACTCTTTACCGCTAACCAATGTGTAAACATGTGAATAACCAATATATAAACATAAACAAATGGGAAAATGTAAGTGTGACCAATATGTAAACATGTGTATAAAATCCTACCATTGGTTAGTATGGGCTAATAGACATGGATACTTTCTGAATCTGATTGCTTCCAGTAAGGTAGGGGGTCTGGCAATACATAGGCAGCCTTTTTAGAGGAGAGAGAATGTCTGTCAAATCTGAATGACTGAACATGTTTTCAATTGAAACAACCTTCAATACTATAGTCCTTACCGATACATCTACACAGTGAGGCAAGTCCATGATAGGGCTGGAAGCTTGTGACTAGGGACAACTCAAGGCAAACTGTCCCATCACCCAGAAGAGTTTTGACTAGAACTCATGAGGCGCAAGCTAATATATACAGCTGGAAGTGAGTTCAGTCATTTGGGCATGACTAGTTCATTATTGACTAAGTGATACAGAAAATTGTATTTATTAATGGTACGACATGTATTTTTCTAATAAATTATACATATTAACTTTGTAAGAATTCATATTTTTTTGATATTCTGTTGATTCGGGTTTGAAACCTGCAATTCAGCCAAACACAATAGATTTGATGCAGTCAGACAAAAGGAATATTTTCCCTCATTGATTGGAAAAATAGTATAAAAAACTCTCAGTTGCAACAGATTAAATAAACAAGAGCGGCCAAAGAGAGTCATCATATTTACATTACAGTGATTATTGAAATCACTTAGATCTGTTCGAATGAAATATTGACTGCAAACATATAGGTATGTCAATTAAAAGCTTAAATCAACTACGAGAGCTTTATTCGTAATAAAGTTACCATAGCAAGTATTTTTTAGCTTGTTCAAGACATATCAGATTATTGCAAGCCCCTAAAACAAATTTGATCTTGAAGGATAGAAAAAATTTTCACATAATTTGTGTCAAATTTCATGTTATTTTAAAAGTATACTTCTTATTATCAAATATAAAAATAACATGTTACTTTAAAATTATCTACTTTTTTTTCCCATGCGTCAAAGCATCAGCCAGGAAGCGAACCTGCAAACCCAGGACAACTGTTTGTAAGGCAGCTGTACTGACCACTCAGTGGGGTATGTGCACAAAAATTGACTTGAAATTCATATTTTACTATGGTCTCCTGGTTTTGAAGAAGTAATATGTTCACGGCATTACGGATTCAATTTTTTTTAATGTTTTATCTAGAAAATATTTTAGATTAATAGTTTTTATCAAAAGCGTGGTTTTAAGTTGCTTAAAATATATTAAATCTTCAGTAGATGAGGGATCTATCTTTCCTTCCATACAAATTACGAATAATATCTGATATTTAAAATACAGATATACTTCTTATACCTGAAGTTTAATTGTAATTATAGGGGACTTGAACACAAACTTCCAAGCTCCCTTCAGCTATCCACTCTACCTCATCCCACTGATACACATAGGTAGAGGGAATAGCTGAAGGGAGCTAAAATAAGGTAATATCTAAATAAATTTGGCTATATTGTTTTGTATATATATTGCTTGTATTTAGTTGAATTTCACTTGAGAGGAACAATTTATTAATAGACTAAGTCATGGTAATGAGAGGATTTTTTTTTACTAGTATTTAATTAAATTTATTATTATTAGTATAATTGCAAAAAAATCAAGTCATATATCACGTGACTTAATTTAATAAGTTTGTATTACAAATGTTATATAATGAATGTGCCAATATTACATGCTCATTATATAACATTTGTAATACAAGAAATTAAGTCATGTGATATATGACTTGATTTCCTTACAATTATTGTTTTTTCTCTTAAGGTTTTGGTGATTTTATATTGCTAAAGCTATCAATATATTACGTATCTGAACTTAGTTCAATCCCGATTTGAAGACCTATGGATGTCTGAAAATTTCAGATTTTCTACTTAATAGTTAACCATTAGATAAAGTGCTGGACTTGACCTTGTATTTTAAATCTAATGCTTGAATATCCTAGAACCTTACTGATGAAGGCTATCAGCTAGAAACCGGTCTGATTGGTATATTCTGAAAAGCTTGTTAAGAGCTGTTGGCATGCTCATTAAATAATGTAATATTACTAGTGTTGCATTAGGCAGTATTTAATTTTATATATATTGCTATATCTCAACTATATATGGAAAATGTTACATTCTATCTTTCTCCTTTATACCCCACTATGTCAGGGAGATACAAGAGACTCTAAATTATACTATACAGACATCGTATTGCAATAAATATATGAGTTGCAGAGATCATGAATATTTTTTTACATTACAATTTTATCAATTTGGCAACAAAACCAAGAACAAAAAAAAAGAAATAGTTATAAATGCATTTCATTGGTAAGTACAAAAGATTGTAGTACATTGTGATGCATGGAGTTTGAACCCAGGATAATTATCTAAATAGTTTCAGGTTAATAAACTGAATGAATGTTTGATTAAAACTTTAATCTCTAGTTTAAACATTGACACTACTTCAAGTTTAACTATAAATTACTGTCTATTTTATAAATTATCAATGTTCTTTATAAAATCATTGACTTAACATTGTGCAGTGCACTATGTATGTAAAATATAGACATTTTAATATTATTACACTTTCTAATAATCACTGGATAGACAACTCTAACTAAGAATATTTTAATATCTAAACAATTTAAATGCTGAGTACAGCCAAGTCAGGATTTAACATGTATATAATTTAACTACATCTACAAGGGAATCTGATTGTGAAATAGTTGATAGAATATGGCATTTTAATAGTTAAAACATTACGTATACAATACATCAGGTGAAAAGAGGGGGGCTTCAAGTATACTACTAAAATATAAAATGAATTCATTGAGGAGTTAGGCTGTAAAATGATGTATCCAGTAAATAAATACTAAACTATAGAAGGTATGTCAACCTTTGGGTGGCCATACAGTGAGAAAAGAGAACACACCGAGTATATTATAAATATATAGCAGCAAATACTCATTTGCTTAAACAAATAATATGCCAATTAAATATACTTTATCACCCTTAAATGATTTAATATGCAGATTCAGTATTTTAAACTAGATTGATAATTTAGTTTAGCGCTTTTAGTTAGCATGATTAATGTGCTATTTTAAGTACTGGGTTGTGTTAGTTTAACAAATAGAATCTATCTGTTTAGGCACAATTAATATTAAATATACATATTTGTATTTGTTTATGCATTGTGGATATGTTTTTACTAAGCACATTCATATGTACCATCTTGCTGCACCCTTTTATGGGCTCGCAGAAAATGCCACCCCCTTTCTTAGTTCGGGTAAGGCCATATTTATTAGAACTAGAACACAAGAGTCCAGACCATTTTTATAAAGCCTATACAGGTTCCCTAAACTAGATATGTTCATTATTCATAGCAAGCCATTTGGTCCTAGGGTACTGCACATTCAATGAGAAACTTGTGAATAAATTACCCATCCGCATGCAATCCGTTTATTTTTTTTTCAGCACCATAACATATATATGTAAATATAAAAGTAACCAGTTCTCTCCCCCTCCCTTATTAATTAACAATTCAGCTTTAGAATCTGAATTTTATTTGAGCTTAATTATTTGCACAACCATAATATATATGTAGCAGCTATTTTAGAGCTGTATATAGTATTCATCTCAGCTGGATTATCCACTTGTAATCTGGGCAAACCAGAAGAAATAGGTTTGGAATATTAACTATAATAGGCATATATCTCATTAACAAACAAATGTACATGCACACCTGCATTATCTGTTAAGATGAGACCACTGTGTTAATTTTGTCTCATCCATTATGCCTGTGTGCATTAACCACACATAATTCTATATAATTAATGTCATTTTGTTTTATTTAATTTTTATTGTTTTAATAAACCTATTTAAAATACAAAACTTGTTTTATATCTTTCTTGCCCATAGTTTGATTTCATTTCAATTCAAATAAATCAATCTAATTCCAATTTTTATTATTATATTATATATGTGACATGCATTATGGTTTTAAGTTAGTTTTAAGTTAATTAGCATGTTAAGTATTATTTTAACCCTTTAGTTAAAGTGTTTGTTCCTTTCTGAGTCTCATGTTTCTCCCTGTTCGGAGCTGACTCACAGAGGAAATTGAGACTCATGTGTAACCTCAGAAATATTATTCATAAGCTGTTAAATCACAGAGTACTGATGAAAGAGTTGAAGCTTGGTCAGATTCTGGATCTCACCATCTTATTTCGGTTAGATTTGGTGTATTTTACCTGGAACCTGAATTTTGTTACACAAATGTACAAATGTAACCATTATATAGATTAATCCCCCCCCCCCCAATTATGGTATCCAACATGAGGCTTGATAAATAAGTTATGTATCCGCATTTATAAATAAAAAGAATTTCACCTGATTATTGCACCACAATGTAAGCTCAATACTTGTCACATGACTATGATTAGATTTTTTTAATGTGGTGCATGATAAATTTATTTATATGTGTAAAAAAATTCCTGATTATGGTACACCAATGAGTGAGCTTAAACAGTTTTTCACATGACTCTGAACAGAATGTTTTTCCCCAAGTATAATGCATAGTGGTGTAATATTTTATATGTGTATATTTTTTTCCTGATTATAGCACCACAACTTAGGAACTTCAAATAACATACTCACTTTCTGAAATCATGGAGAAGTCCTTTAATTTGTCTATATATGTATAAAAAAAATTTCGATAAGATATACGTAAAAAAAATTTCCCCAATTCTGGCATCGCAACTTGGAGGTGCAAATAAAATTATATATCCACATTTCCTGTTACATGTGTAAAATTTTGTGACTATTCACATGAGTCTCTTATTTATCTCTCATGCATGTGCACATAACCAAATTTAATTGTTTTCCCTGGTGAGACATTTTGTAAGCTTTCAAATTTTGATTTTAGTTTAAAACAATTATTCTATATCAGAATGCAATAAATTTAACTTGATTTAGTAGTAATATACATTTACAAAAAGAAAAAAATTCTAAAAATTTACATTTGAACTTGGCAAATATTGACAAAATGGGATTGTAATAAGAACAATAGATGATTTTATTGTTGAACAGATAAGCAATCTTTTTTAATTAAAATTTGTTTTCAAAATGCGAATGAAAAAATATTAATCTCTATAAATCTATCAAAATTTGCTTTAAAATTTTAAGTGTTTTCTAATTTTTTAAATATTTCAACTTATTTTAAGACAGTAATGGCATCTATATTATCTATTATTTTCATAATTAGGGCTCATGAGACCATCATGATTTTGTTCATTAAAATTATGCTAAAAGTTATTATCTTCTATTTTTAAAAATAAAATATATACATATAAAACAATAGTGTAATAATGTATATGTTTGATTTTTAATAATTATTTCACAAATATTGTTTAAAAATAATAATGAATCTTAATAAACTTTGCAAAAAAAATAATTTTTAATTACTCCAAAAATATTCTTGAAACAAACTTCCAAACGGCTGTGAATCTCATAGTAAAAAAAGTCAAACAAAGATAAGAAAGCAGTGCTAAATCTTTTTTATTCTGCCACCATTTGATTTTACTAATCTCTTTTGATTTATTTTTGAATTAAAACATCAATATATTAACCCCTTAACCATGATGTCCACTTATAATCAAATTGGCTAAAAGAAACAGTAATTTTTATATTGTCATAGTGAATTTACTCTCATTTTAAAGCTTAAAAAGTACTGTAAGATGCTGACCTCTCTAGAATTATTTTACAACTAAAAAAATCAAAAATATTTAAATTTGAAGCTACAACAATGGGGGAAGGCAGTCTTTCCTAAATGCCGATTGGTTGGTTCTCATTTTGAACAAAAGAGAGTGGCTGTTAATAATTTTCACCACTCCAACTTTTTGTTTTGATTTTGAAAATGAAAATGAATGTTTTAGAACATTTTTTTAGTATTTTTTTACATACTATAAATTATTTTGATAAAATGTGCTGAAAATAAAATTATTTTAGAAAAATAGTTAAGATTTTAGTAAAAATTCTTTACTTTTGTATGAACATAAATTGAAAAAGAAATCAATGATGTACATAGTATTTTACGAACATTCTTTTTAGATTTACTGCTATAGAATATTTTTATAATTATAAATAGAAATTTATTTTGAAAAAACTTTCGTTCACTTTTATAATCTGACAAATTATTAATTTGCTTTTTACAAACGAAATAAAACAAATCTAATATTAAAAGATGAATATATTTTTATTGCTAATTTTGTAAATGACTAATCAAAAGTATAGAGTTTTAATTCACTCCATCAATGGAATTTTTGAAGATGGAAAGGTTAAAAGAACATGAATTTGCAAATGGAAACAAATTAATGAAATATCCTAATACAGGGGTCCCCAACCTTTTTGCACTTAAGAGCACATTCTATTATACTGGTCAGGTGGTGGACATCATATATTTTTTAACCATGTGGCAGGCACCATTTATTTTTTTCAATGTAAATTTATAGTTGGATATTGTTAATAATACACATAATGTACAAAAAAATATTTCAAAAATAAAATTTTAACATATAATTAACATTTATATTTTTACACTGTAAAAGTATAGTATGCCCTACAATTTGATTACAATATAATACAATAATTTATAAGAAATTTTAAAAATTAAATTTATTTGTATCAGATAAATAATTTTTTATCGTGTTCGGATAGTGGCGGGCACCCGTAAAATGGTCTGCGGGAGCCATGGTGCCCGCAGGCATAGAGTTGGGGATCCCTGCTCTAAGAAATCAATAAAAATAAACATGAGTGGTAGGTAATCCTGCATTATTTATATACATATGCATTTTTTTAAAAATGTAAGATAACAGCATTTTTTTTAATTCCTCCAACCAAATCTCTCTGTGTTGATGATTATTATATGCAATCTGTTGAATTAATTTTACTTATATAATTATTGTAACATATAAAATAATTTTATAATTCTAAGTAATATTTTTAAATAACATCTTTATTTGTTTCATTGATTTTTTCCTAACCTTTTCATACAATATACTTAATTTATAGCAATAACTGAAATAACTTGTTTTTTAAATTGTACATAAATTTTCTTTACACCTAACTTTATAAAGTATATGTTGTAATAAATTGTGAAATCTTTTTGTTGTTGTTACAATCTGATTTATGATGAGTATATTTCTTAAGAGGCTTCAATGTCTGTCAAACATAAACAATTTAAATAAATAATTGAATTAAAATTTCAAAACAAACCAACTGATTTTTACTTTAAAATTAAATAAACATTTTTTAATATATAACTTATTGAATAACATTTTTTAACAAGATGCTCAATATATATATAAGGCTAAGACAAGCAATAAAGTATATATAATTCTTATGGCCATTCTTTACTTACTACTGTTGAACACTTGTTTATCATATATATATGTATTGTAATAAAAATGGTGTATATGAGAATAAAAATAAAAAATATCCTTATCCTAGCATAAGACCATGTAGGCCAGGGGTCCCCAACCTTTTTGCACTTAAGAGCACATTCTATAATACCGGCCAGTGGCGGGCACCATTTATTGTTTCAACCAGATGGTGGGCACCATTTATTTTTTCAAGGTAAATTTATAGTTGGATATTGTTAATAATACACATAATGTACAAAAAAATATTTATTTTAAAAATAAAATTTTAACATATAATTAACGTTTATATTTTTACGCCGTAAAAGTATAGTATGCCCTACAATTTGATTACAATATAATACAATAATTTATAAGAAATTTTAAAAATTAAATTTATTTGTATCAGATAAATAATTTTTTATCGTGTTTGGATAGCGGCGGGCACACGTAAAATGGTCTGCGGGTGCCATGGTGCCCGCGGGCATAGGGTTGAGGACCCCTGATAGGTTATATATGAATAATTAAGACTATTTAATTTTAAACTTTATTAGTTTTTAACATCTATTTCATAGGTGAGATGGATTTATTTTCCTCTTAATTTTTTTAAAAATAAATTAATACAGACGATTTGTGATTTGAATGAAATTTTCTTTTCATTTTTTTTTTTTTAATAAATAAATACACTTCATCCAACAAATTTAAAAAATACCAAAAATTATGCGCTTTTACGCTTGTTAGAGAAGCTATGTTTATTAATATTTATTTTCGCTTAGCACTTTCAAAGCTCCATGGCTTCATATTCATAGTTGAGTGTAGTTGATAGTATTGAGGGGGAGTATTCTAATTTATGCTAATTGGTTAGGTGCTGTGTTTTAGTATTTTATTTTGTTTAAATTTTGTTTGGATTAGTTTGTCCATCTTTTTGAAATGGCGAAACAAGTGTCTTTTCTATTGATAGATTGACTTAAAAAATGCAATTTTTAATCTAAAAAAAATCCATGTAAACCTTTATCATGATTAATATGAATACTTATTTATAAGTCTATATTACAAAATAAGAATTAGATGACATAATAATATTAGGAAGATTAACATTGAGAAGGGTGTAAGATAGGATGATTTCATATCTCCAAAACATTTTTCAGTAATGCTACAAGAAGTATTTTGTGAATTAAAATGGGAATTAATAAACGGAGATTATTTAAGTCATTTAGATTTTGCAGATGATGTAGTTGTTTTTGAAAATAATGCTTCAGAGCTTCAGGAATTGTTGTAAAAGTTATCAGATGAAAGTAGGAAAGTAGGACTAAAGATAAATGTTAAAAGACTAAAGTAATGTTTAATGGATTTTCTCAAAATATGAAAATAAAGATTGATTATGATGAGTTAGAAGAAGTTAATAGCTACAAATACCTTGGTCAGATTATTAATACAGATGGAAATATAAAGGATGCAAATAGTCATAGAATTAAACTTTGGTTGAAGTGCTTTTGATAGAAATAACAATATTAAAAGGAAATATGACTATGTGTCTGAAAAGAAAGGTTTTTAATAAATGTGTTTTACCAGTTCCTACTTTTGGATCTGAGACTTGGACATGTAATAGAAGAACAATACAAAGACTTCTGACCACTCAAAGAAATATGGAAAGATGCATGTTAGGAGTATAAAGAAGACATTGAAAATGCAAAACATGGATAAGAGAACAAATAGGTGTTATTGACATCATGGAAAGAAAGAAATGACAGTGAAATTGGGCAAGACATATTGCTAGAAGAGATGATAATAGATGAACAATTAAAATATTAAACATGACTCCAAGAGATTGCAAAAGACATAGAAAGAGATCACATGTGAGATGGATGGAGAGACCTTTATCTTGCAGTGGATTGATAATGGTTGATGCTGATGATGATGACATATAAAGTTAAGAAAATTGTTCATTTAGTAACAGATTTATAGTAGTAATCACTTTCAATGGGTTTTTAGCATAGGCCAATTTTCAGGCAAGATTTTAAACTATTTCTTAAAAACAAAATATTATTATATTTTATTTAAATTATAAGAAACCTATGATGAATTGTTGAATTAAATATTTTGTATTGATTGTTTTTAAAATAAAGAATAGACATAAGAAGATTATATCCATGTAACCAGAGATAACCTTTAACCATTGATGTTACAAAGAAATGATTGAGTATTATTAATGGACAATCCCTGACACTAATCAACTTTTTTCCATATTTTATTGGGGTTTTAACAAAAGAGCTATTATAGGTTAATAAAATTGTTTAGCCTCAGGAGAATTTCCAGTTAACAGTAATTGATGTTTTCATGGTAACATCAAGAGGCAAAAGTTATCTCTGTTTACATGGATATATCTCCTTATGTCTATTTTTTACTATGATGAATTGTGTTTGCATCAGTGGTGGTTTTGGGTGCTCATTAGAATTGAAAATGGCAGTGAGAACATTCTAAATCAGTAGCAATATATTAACATTGCTCTAGAATAAGGTTAATTTGCAACTTGAATTTTATAAATCAAATTGAAATCTATCTTGAGAGTAGATTAGGCAATAAAAGTCAATAGAGTTAAACATTATGGTAAACAGTTTTAATTATTTATAGGTTGACAATAATGAGTTTTCAAGAAAAACTAAATATATTATAAACACAAAACAACACTGAGCATGAAAATACAGTTTTATATATAGATTATAATTACAAACTGAAATTAAAGTTTATGCAAAAAGTCTTAAAATTTTCTTAATGTTTACAAAATAGTGAATCATGATCACAAATATTTTCAGTTGTTATTTAATTAAAGAGGATTTGAACCCAGACTTTCAAGCTTCCTTCAGTCATCCATTCCAGCTTATACAACCAATACTCATGGCCACATACATGTTCTCCAAAATACATTTTTCATGCTGAATGAGTGCTCATTACTTGATCTAGATCCTCATCTCCCAAACACATATAAAATCAGTGCTCAACTTATATTAAGATAGCAAATCTTCAAACCTTAATAGACAGGCTTCAGTCTTCCCCACTCCCAACTCTTCAGCCATCCATATCATTGAAAGTCTGATGATGGCATATTCAATGTCCTTATATGCCAATTTTGTTGTCATACCCATGTTGACCAAAAGTCATTCTTACCCCTCATAAGTAAGACTTTAAGACCATTTAAATACACAGAAGAGGAATGGACATAATACAGGCTAAATCTATAATATTTAAATACAAGTATAATATATATACTTGAGCTAGATGTAATTAGAGGAGAATTGAACACAAACTTCTAAACTCCCTTTAGTCATTCACTGTATCTTATGTTATTAGTAAATTAAAATAAACATTGTTATGAAACTGAAATCTAAAACATCCCATAATATATAGTGCATGCATGCAAGTGGCCTATATCAACTTCTATATATGTGTAAATACGTAAATTTTGAATAAATCAAGGTATACGATTGTTGTTAATATTAATATGAATTTGACCAAATTCTATTACCTATTTTTGGGTATGTTGTAGAAATGTCCTTACATTACAAAAATGTTTAATTTAAAGATGACTCAAGTAGACTTGATTTTAGATTTGTTCAGGATTAGAGTAAGATATTTGTTACATTTTTATTGACCATTGTCAAACTTCCTCCCCTCACAACTTTGACGCCATGCATTTCAGATAAATACAATAATGATTATTAGTAACCATTATCGAAACAATAGATTATCTGTAGCACAGATATAAACTTTAAACCTCAGTTAAACATTAATATATCTTATTTTTTATTTATTTTACACACACGGGTTATTAACATTTCTCATTCACTTATGTAATATCTCATAGATATAATAAACACCTTCATACCATTCTGTTTAAATTCATTTAAATAAAGATATAATAAAAGACAAATGACCCCCAAGATGCATTTCGTGCTGAACCAGCACTCATCAGTTGGCCCAGGTCACTATCCCTCATATATATCTTTATTAAGTGAAAAGTATTTGTCTAATAAAGTTCAAAAATAAGAAGGGAAGGGCAATAAATAAAAAGCCGGTATTTAACAGTTAATGTTTTTTTAGTAATGTCTTATGTAAATTATTTTTAAAAATTAATTTTTGATACTTACATATTAGACTTTTGCAATAGCAAAATGTATTTTTCTCGAATGGGAAGGGGGTTGCTTTGGCAAAATGCCATATTAAATAGTCAAAATTTTTAACAATACGAAAAGTATAGGGGTATATGAGCACAGATTTTACACGACTCACCACTCTCCACTCTATCTCCTAACCCTGATACACCTAAACACATATGTCCAAAAGAAAAATAATCACCAATATACGTATTTCATGCTAAACTAGCTATCATCAGCTGGTCCAGACTATCATCTCTACACATATATGCAATAAGTGCTCAGATATATATTAAAATAGTCAATCTTCATACTTTAATGGACAGGCTTGAATCCACTCCACACTCCAACTCTTCAACCGTCCATCCAATTGAAAATCTGATGATGAAATGCTCAAAGGCCACCCTGAGGCTGAGATTCTTATCACACCCATGTGGACCTAAAGTCAATCTGGCCCCTCATGTACAGGAAATAATCCATTAAATACATATACAAACGATGGACAAACTGATGATTGCTGGTTTAGCATGAAATATGTATATTGGTGATTATTTATCTATTTGACATATATGTGTTCAGGTGTAGGAGTGTTATGAGACAGAGTGAAGAGTGGTGGGTCATGTGAAAGTCTGTGCTCATATACCCTATATATTACATATATTGATACAGGTATATAATAAGCCTGTATTTCAGTTATTACAGAGTAGAGATGTCTGCTGATCCCTTGTATATGTATTTAATGGATTATTTCCTGTACATAAGGGGTCAGATTGACTTTAGGTCAGGTGGCCTTTGAGTATTTCATCATCAGATTTTCAACTGGATAGACAGTTGAAGAGTTGAAGTGTAGTGTGTATTGAAGTCTGTCCATTAAAGTATGAAGATTGGCTATCTTAATATATATCTGAGCACTTATTGCATATATATGTGTAGAGATGATAATCTGGACCAACTGATGATTGCTGGTTTAGCATGAAATACGTATATTGGTGATTATTTATCTTAGCGATAGATATGTGTTCAGGTGTATCAGTGTTATGAAATAGAGTGGAGTGTGGTGGGTTGTGTGAATATCTGTGCTCAGATACCCTATATATTATATATATTGATACAGGTATATAATAAGTGTATTGCAGATAATATGAAAAGTATAAATGGGTATACAAAAATAATAAACACATTACAGTACTAAATAAAAAGAGGTACTTGGGACTTTTTAATATGGCAATTTACTGTCACAAACACACACACACGCCTTACCATTGGAAGAAAAATATGGCATTGTGCCATCACAAACACAGGCAGCAGGTCTAATAAGTACGTAGCTAATTTTTTGTCAATAAAAATCTAGCAATGGTTCAGTTACAGGAGGAAACGATAATGAAAAATAATAGCTGGTATTTGAAACTAGGAACAATATCACAGAAATAAAAAGTAAAGCTGTTAACAGCTTTATTATTTTATGTTAGCTGTAACGGACATAATAGCCTTTGAATTAAAGCACTACAACAATAATCAGTTATTGAAATTGGCAGTGTTTTAACTAACCAATAGAATTCAATGTTTTCCTGAAAGTTTGTGCTGATGGTGTTTTACTTGTATTTCTATATTAGACTATTTCTATCATCTAATACGAGAATTGAATGTCTTTAGAAAAATTTAACTTTATTTAAATATTCCAAATACATTCAACTGTTAGTAATAGCACATTAAATGGGTTAGTATATGCACAACATTTCAAGAGATATTATTCTCTCTTCTTCAGGTGATGCTGGCCTGACCAGTGACAGTACTAACATGGGATTCGAACCTGGACCTTTAGATTCCTGAGTATTGACTTTTAAGGTAATGCTCTAACCAATTGAGCCTTTTCAGGTTCGAATCCTATGCTAGTACTGTCACTGGTCAGACCAGCAACATTTGAAGAATAGGGGAGAATAATACCTCTCGAAACAATGTATTTGGAATATTTCTAAAGACATTCAATACTCATATTAGATGATGGAAATAGTCCAATATAGAAATACAAATAGGAATTCAATCTTTTTCAAAGTCTAAAACTTTTATATTTTTTTATAGAATTTATAAAGCCTTTTACATAGATATGATGAGTCATTATTACATGAGTACTGAACTGTGCCCAATATCCTTACCTCTAATTTAACACACACTACACACCAATCATAGTATAGATTTTACCAATGCCAAAATTCTGTCCAGATGTAACATTTACTATTAAAGGACAATTAAAGATACTATCATAATTTTTAAATGCCAAGAAAGTATGATAATATAGTTAACTTCTATTTAAAAAAATGTAGTAAAATATATTGTACTGAAATGCCATTTTCAAATTCCAATTTATCTTTTCCTGCTTCTAATAAGGGGCTACGATTTTATTGAAAAAAAATTATCTTCTGTTTGAATAATTTGGATAAAACATACTCATTGATTTCAAACTAAAATAAAGAGTGTGCTAATAGCTTTAACAAGCTTTATCAATAAATAGCTAAGGTTATTAATATATGATATGACTGAAGATTTCTCACTACCATGTAGCTATTTAAGTTAGATCACAGGATTTGAAGACATATAGGTGTCTGAAATTTTCAGATTTTCTGCTTAATAGTTAACTAACAGATAAGTGCTGGATTTGAGCTGGGAATTTGGATCTAATGTCTGAAATATCCTAGTACCTCACTGAGGAAAGCCAATAGCTAGAAACTGGGCTGGGGATAATTTCTAGATAGAGATTTTAAATGCTTTCTCTTGTGGCATTTATCAATAAACATTGTTAGAGCTATTAGCATGCTCTGTCTGAAATATCCTAGTACCTCACTGAGGAAAGCCAATAGCTAGAAACTGGGCTGGGAATAATTTCTAGATAGAGATTTTAAATGCTTTTTCTTGTGGCATTTATCAATAAACATTGTTAGAGCTATTAGCATGCTCTTTATTTTCGTTTATAGTTACAAGCTTATTAAATTAAGCCATGTGACATATGACTTCATTTTACTTACTATTATTAATTTCAAATCTAACTTCTCATCTATCTTTCTTTCCTTTCCTTTTACATCTATGAGCCTAAAATAAAATTTTCAATAAATGTGTTTTATCAATGCTTGTTATTAATCTGAGCATTTGATATTTAATAGAAAAACAAAGTATAGGGAAATATATGTTGGCAGGTGGAAAATGGAATCAAAATAAAGCACATGAGTGGAAAAACAGCTAGATACCCCTAATACAATTGAAAAAAATTAAGAAATTAAATGGAGCTGGATTTGACATATTTCA
This sequence comes from Epiperipatus broadwayi, assembly GCA_028023455.1. NCBI lineage: Eukaryota > Metazoa > Onychophora > Udeonychophora > Euonychophora > Peripatidae > Epiperipatus > Epiperipatus broadwayi. The sequence goes on from JAQFVV010006493.1 coordinate 527,570, forward strand.
AAAAGTGGCGATAATAGATGGGTAAACAAAATCTTACACTGAATTCCAGGGAGTTGTAATAGACTTTCAAAGAGATCACTTGTACGATGGAGGGACATATGAGTTTTCTGGACAATCTAGGAATAGAAAAAAAATAGATCAAACTTGGAAAGATCTTCATCCTACAATGGATTAACTGCAGATATATAAGTTCATTTATGGTGATTGAAATCAATATATAACAAATAAAAGATGAGTTAATATTTCATTGGTAATGGCAAACATAAAAACTTGGACTCAATTATCTTTTTTTTTCTTAATGAAAATTAATTCTTAATAATATATAATGGTTATTTTTTTAATTGTCTCTGATAAGATAGCTTCCATTTTATTAGATTTCATCACGAATTTAGTACTAACTCTTATAAATCATATAAAAAGCATTTCTTTAGAATTACACTTTTCAAAATTCTTAAAACACAACCATTACTGTAAATATTATTCATTACTTTTTCTTTACGGCTGCAGAAAGGAGTTTGCTATTAACTGAAAGGAAACCCTTTGATTCCTCTTGGAGGCCTTAAAGGAACCGAGCAGGGCAAATTTCTAATGTCCACTCCATACATTCTTGTTGTTGAAGCTGTTATTACTATGTGATTATTCATATAGTATACGGATATGGAAGGGCTGCTCACCAACACGCATTAGCCAGCATGGTGTTTATTGGCTTCCTACCTCTTGAGTTTAAGATCAAGAAACACCAAGGTCTTTCTTCACAGTTGCCTGATAGGGCAGAATGAATATATGTGTAAATGATAAATATTTTTTCAATATATATACAATCATGACAGACAAAAATAAATCATGGCCCTTATTCCCAGGAGATTGTAAAGTTACCAACCAAGGCAGCAGTTGGTGGCTGAAGTCAGAGGGTGCTAAGAATCCCCTGATTGTGGGTACAGGTTGTCATTTGATGACAACTTTTTATTTATGTACTTACAACTGCAGATCACTTTCAAGTGAAGGAAGATTGCAAGAATTAGAAAAACTGTCTTATATTAAATGGGACATTATTGGACTTTGGGAAGTTAGAAGGTGAAAAAATAATTGATTTACAAAGTGGACATGTACTCTATTATAAAGGTACACATATTGGAAATGCAAGTGGAGTAGAATTCATTATAAATAAAAAGTGGAAAAAAATCATTGTGGAGATTGATGATGTATCGGACAGAGTGGCAAGATTAGTTTTATAACTTAATAACAGATACCAAATGCAGATAATTCAGGTTTATGCCCAACAAGTTCTCATAGTGACGAAGTAGTAGAAGATTTTTATAAGGATGTACAAAAGGCTTTTGATCAGAGTAAACAACATTTTAACATTGTTATCGGAGACTTTAATGCTAGAATTGGTAAACAAATGAAAGATAAAAATGACGTAGGTAATTTAGGTTATCGTAATAGAAATGAGAGAGGACATAGACTTGAGGGGTTTGCAGAAAAAGAAAAACTTTATATTATGAATTCTTTTTTTGAAAAAAATGTTAAAAGGAAATGGACATGGAAGCATCCAAATGAAGGTACAACAAAATTGGATTTTATTTTGACTAACAGAAAATATATATTTCAAGATTGTAATGTTCTTAATAAATTTAACACAGGAAGTGATCATCGATTAGTAAGGTGTAAGATACATGTTAATGCGAACTAGAGAGACAAAAAATTATTAAAAAAAACAATATTTACAGTTGATATACCTAATCTTCAGAAACATTCTAATGAATTCAAATTAGAATTTATAAATCGGTTTCAAGTATTAATAGATTTTGAACTTGATTCCGATTTTTTTAAAACTGCAACAAAGATAGCTGGTAGAAAAAAGCAGCAATTGACCAATAAAATTTATACTGAGACTAGTAAAATTATAAAGAAAAGAAGGAATATGAAGATATACAAAAATGATGCATTAAAAAGAATTGAATATTTCAAATTTTGTAAAACAGTGTGAAAAAGAGTTGAAAATAATATAAGAAAGTATAACTGGGAATTAGAAAAGAAAGCTGTAGAAGAGAATAAAAGTCTTAAGAATGTAAAACAACATTTTGGTATTGGTAGGAAATTTATATCTGCAATAAAAAAAGATGGAATTATTACTAAAAAGAGAGATGACATCATGAAATGGGTAGAAGACTTGTATCAAGAATTATATAGTAATAAAGAACAAGTACCTCCTATATCTATTATATCTTTCAAATTGCCCAGAATTTTAAATGAAAAAGTGAGACATGCAATTAAATTTATGAAGAAAGGAAAAGCTCCGGATGATGATGGAATTATAATTGATATATTAAAAGAAGCAGGTGAAGAAATAGAATTTTTTTTAGCAAAGTTATATACTAATGATTAAGATGTACCACATGATTGGAAGAATGCAGTGATAATATTAATATTTAAAAAAGATGATAAAGAAGATATTAGAAATTTCAGACCTATCAACCTTTTATTAGTTTTATACAAAAAATTTTACCAAAATAATTACAACTCAGCTACAGAGAACATTGGATTTACACCAACCAAGAGAACAAGATGGTTTTAAAAGTGGTTTTAGTACAGTAGATCATATCCAGGTATTGAGAGAAGTTATGGAAATGGCAAATGAATATGAGTTGCCATTATGCTTTGGATTTGTAGATTATGAAAAGGCATTCGATTCTATAAACATTTCTTCAGTGATTAAAGCATTGGATCATCAAGGTATAGATCCAGAATATTGTTTTTGCAAATAATGCTTTAGAGCAACAGTAAATGTTGCAGGAGTTATCAGATGAAAGTAGAAAAGTAGGACTAAAGATAAACGTTAAAAAAACTAAAGTAATGTTTAATGGATTTTCTCAAAATATGAAAATAAAAATTGATTATGAGTTAGAAGTTAACAGTTACAAATACCTTGGTCAGTTTATTAATATAGATGGAAATATAATGGATGAAATTAATAATAGATGTAAACTTGGTTGGAGTGCTTTGGGTAGAAATAACTTGATACTAAAAGGAAATATGCCTATGTATTTGAAAAGGAAGGTTTTTAATAAATGTGTTTTACCAGTTCTTACTTACGGATCTGAGACTTGGACACTTAATAGAAGAGCAGACCACTTAAAGAAGGATGGAGATATTTATGTTAGGAGTAAGACGAAGATATCGAAAATGCAATATATGGGTAAGAGAACAAACAGGTGTTACTGACCTCATTGAAAAAATTAAAAGACTGAATTGAAGTTGGGCTGGACATATTGCCAGAAGAGATGATAATAGATGGAGATTTGAAATCTTAAAATGGATTCCAAGAGAGTGTAAACGACCCAGAAAGAGACCACATGTGAGATGGATGGATGAAATAAAAAACTATGCAGGAGTGATGTGGAGAAGAGATGCTATGAGGTCGGAAAAAATGGATTGAACTTGGAGAGACCTTTATCCTGCAGTGGATTGATAATGGTTGATGATGATGATGAATCATGTAATCAGTTATCAGCAATACCATTATATCTTACTATTGCTCAATATAAATATTATTAACCAGTGTTGGCTCAAACACTTGGGTCCCAAGTGTAACCTAGTTTTGAAGGATTCTTATTCTAAATTACCATATCAATTTATTACTTAATCATAAAAAAATATTAATCAGTTAATCATTTTCTTAAAATTAAATCTCTATTTTTAATTTTTTGCAATCATAAATTGAATAATCGTGACTCATTACTATTAATTATAGTGTCTGATATAAAATGCGAAATATTAATTATTTATTAATAAAAATGAATAGCAAAATTACATTATGTATCTTATTTATTGCAAAAAATTTATGTTAATTTAATAGAAATTATTAACACAGTTGGAACATTAGAAGAAATACGTGCACCAGGGATGAGAACCTCCATCCCGTAGGTCAAGTCAAGCCCTCGAAAACTCCCAATCCAGCCCTTTAGTCCTTTTGACAAACTTATATAAAATCGAGAAAATTGGAACACAGACTTTCACACCCTCTTCAGCTATCGATTCTGTCTCATACAACCGATATATATGATCACACACATGTGAAAACGATAAATAATCACCAATATACTTCATATTTTGTGCTGAACCAGCACCTCATCAGTTGGTCCAGATCATCATCTCCCACAATCAGTGTTTGGTTTATATTAAGATAGCAAAGTGAATGGACAGGCTTCAATCTACTCCACCCTCCAACTCTTCAGCCATCCATACCATTAAAAATCTGACTATGTAATGCCCAAATCCTTGTTGATATAGCATGGGAATCACAAGAATTTGAGCATTCCATCATCAGATTTTCAATGGTATTGATGGCTAAAGAGTTGGAGTGGATTAAAGCCTATCCATTAAAGTTTGAAGATTTGCTATCTTAATATTAACTGAGTACTGATTACGTATATGTGTGGGAGATAATGATCTGGACTAACTGATAAGCGCTAACTCAGCACGAAATATGTATATTGGAATTTTTTTTCATATGTGTGTGGTCACGTGTATCGATTGTATAAGATAGAGGCGTTAGCTGAAGGGTGCTTGAAAGCTTGTGTTCAAATCCTCTACAATTACATCCAATTTCCAAGTATATTAATTTATACTTGTATTCTAATTAAGAGTTAAGTAAAATAAAATATTTATTTTCTCAATTACATATTTTTTTCCTCCTTTCATAAGAATTTTACTTTATTCTAGCAGAATTTAAACTAATTAAATTTTTGATCAAATATAATAGGCTAACTTTTACATATATAATTTTGTGGGGCCTGCAAATGAGATTATAAATATCCAAATGATCTTTGCAGAAAAAAAGTTCCCCGTGCCTGATGTACGCGTTAGAATTATAACAAACAAACAACAACAAAAAAAAAACCAAATTGGAACTTATTTCTCTTTATGTTTAAAGAATATACCAAGATAATCTGGACCAACTGATGAGTGTTGGTTCAGCACAAAATACGGATATTGGTGATTATTTATCTTTTCTACATGTGGGTGGTCATGCGTATCATTAGTATGAGATATCACATGATCACCATCTCTTATGCTGGTACATAACTGTTATTAAACAGACAAAACTCTCCATACCGTAGTACCACCCTGTGCCAACCAGTGCTCTCAGATCCAAGGTTGCTTACTGATGAAGGTCACAAGCCAGAAACTAGTCTGGGGATATTGGATGAGGAGGCACTAGATGGGGATTGTATGCACAAGCCTTCTAGCATCCATTGATTACTCTGGTTGGCACAGGGTGGCACTACTGCTAGGAGAGTTTTGCCTGTTTAGTATGAGATAGTATGGATAGTTGAAGGTTGCTTGAAAGTCGAGTTCAAATCCCCTATATTTACAATAATATCTTCATAATTAATAACTAAACTACATTATTTTCTAAGAATATTAGTGATAAATTAATTAAATGCAACTGAGTTTACAAATTTCGTAAATAATTTTCATTATGTTTCAAAACTGAAAATAAATGCTAAGTATAATCAAAAAAGGTTTTCAAATTTGTTTCTACATTTGAAAATGTTGATTGCAAACCTCCTAATTAACAACATGATATTTTTTTATTTTGCGAATGTGATGAAATGAAAAAAATTATCCTTAAAATGTTTAATGTCATTAACTTTATGATATTTTGCAGCTATTTTAAAATCGCAAAATAATTAATTTTTTTATCATAACAGTATAACTTGTATTAATATTTTTTATTAGTCATTCTTTAGACTAGAGATTATCCATTAAATGAATCGTATTTCTGTAGTGTAATTTTCACTGCACAACTTTTCCCAAAGTAGGGAGTGATTTCTATCCACTTTTAGCACCTTGTGGATAAAGATAATCATTAACTTATGACTAAGGACATCTTTTCCACATGACTTTCATCATATGTTTATAATTATACCCTTCCACATGTTGTTAAAAGTGGATAGAAACCAGTACAACTTTGCGCGATGGTGGTATAGTGAAAATTACACTACAGAAATATTATTCATTAAGTGGATAATCTCTAATCTAATGAATGCCTAATAAAAATTATTAAAATACTTCTATTAAGTGATTTGTGTTAAAATTGTGAGGGCAGCACATTTGACACTTATCAATTAAACTGTAGAAATTGGCTATCTGTATATACTGAATAATGATAAAGATACATGTAAGGGATTGAGATCTGGGCCAACTGATGAGTGCTGGTTCAGCATGAAATATGCATCTTGGGCATCATATATCTTTTTCACATGACTTTGATCATATGTTTGATGATTACACCACTCACAAGATGTTAAAAAGCAAATAGAAACCAGTCCCTATCTTGTGTGAGAGTGGTGTAGTGAAAATTACACTACAGAAATATTATATATTAAGTGTACCACAAGATATTTTAAAAGTAAATAGATTACAAATAACATTAAGCACATAAACATCACATGATCACCACTTCTTATGCTTGTGTATACCTAACTGTTGTTAAAACATGCAAAACTCACTATACATATTGCCACACACAGCAGGCTAGAGTAATCAATGGATGCCCTAAGGCTTGTGCATAAAATCCCCATGTGATGTTTATTGGCTTAAAACCAATCCTGCCTAATAGGATAGTGGTGGCTATGGTTATTCAAAAACCAAAGACACCAATATGTATGGGTACTGAACTGAGTTCACACCTATATGACTATATAAGCTAATGGGCTTGGATTGAAAACATTAAGGTGTTTTCAGTTTAAGACTCATGGTTTTGTAGTTCAGTGGAGATAAAAGGTGGCTGCTGGAGGGCTGCATTAGATCCTAAGATCTGGGTGCAGTGCTCTCAGATCCAAGGCTCCTCACTGATGGAGCCACAAGCCAGAAACTAGCCTGGGGATATTGGATGAGTAGACAATAGATGGGAATTTTATGCACAAGCCTTCTGGCATCCAATGATTATTCTAGCTTGCTGTGTGTGGAAATACATATAGTGAATTTAGCCTGTTTTAACAACATTAAGCATATTTATGATAAAATTTATATCAAGGAAGCTGTGTCTCATTCCCAATTGTTTCATCTAATTGTAATATTCTTCATTTAAACTTGGTGGTCTATTTAAAAAATTGACATTGTTTTCAATTGTATTGAATTAATTCCTAATATCCATAATAAATTGGACAGTGGTTTTAAAAGATTTGTCTCTAACAGTAAATTTTACAGTTAGTCTAGGAATTATTTGCTTGTGCTATTTATTTCTTATAATAATTTTTCCATAAAACTATTACCAAAACAGTTTTTTCCCTCCAAATTCCTCATTAGTGTTTATAGTTGGGTATACTATTTTGAATTAAAGTTTCTTCAATATTTTGGTTATTAGATTTTAATGCGTGTTGGTGCCCATCTACTGTTAGACATTCTTTTTACATATTGACAATTGATGGATGTCATGCTATTAATCAGTACATTCCACTGTGAATGGAAAATGAGAAGAAATATATGTACAAAATTTTGACAAAATCAAAATAATGCAATGTGCCAGAACTATAGCATATTCATAGTTTTATAATAATAAAAAATCATATATAATAGCTATTATTAATAATAACACATATAAAGCCTTTATTGACCCTAGGTTTTGAGTCCTTTTCAAGTATTAAGCATTTATTTTAACGTTGACAAATTATTGCAGATAGAACACCATCTAGTGTTCTATAATGGAAGTAAAATAACAACAATAACAAAATACAACAGTAAAATAAAATAAAAATTTCAGATTCAATATAACTTCAATATAACATGAAACCAGAAGCTTTAGTGTCTATATAAACATATCAGACCACAGACAAAGGTGGTACTACCTAGTCAAGCATTGGTGGTCGAGAGGCCAGTGACGGTGGCTTTACAAGCAGTTGTCCTGGGTTAGCGGGTTCGCTTTCTGGCTGATGCTATAACACATGAGAAAGGTGGTACTACCTTTATTTTTAAAGGAGACTACAGGCTGAAATTGTTGATAGCTTAAGAATTGATTGTTATTATCAACATAACAATATACAGAATACATAATACATGCACTGTACAACTGATCAGTTGTTAATTAAATTTGTTGAAGTTTTATAAATATTCATACAATTATTGAAGATAACATGATCACCATTAATTATGCCTGCTCATAACTGTAGTTAAAACAGGCAAAACTCTCCATGCAGTATTGCCACTCAGTGCAAGCCAGAGTAATCAATGAAATGTCAGAAGGCTTGTGCATAACTTACCTATCTGGTGCCTACTCATCCAATGTCCCCAGACTAGTTTCTAGCTTATGGCTTTTGTCAGTGGGGATATTGAATGAGTAGAGACTAGTTAAAGATTTTATGCACAAGCCTTCTGGCATCCATTGATTACTCTGGCTTTCACTGAGTGGCACTACAGTATGGAGAGTTTTGCTTGCTTTAATTATTGAAGTTACACTTAATGTAATATGTTTTATATATCTGCCTTCTTTTTGGATTTTTAATATAATTTAAAGATTTAATATTCTTTGTATTATATATTTTATGACTATATGATAAGTAATGAATGTATAAACAGATTTGTCATTTCACCTATTAATTGCATTTTTATATATATTGTATATTTTAATAGCTGTTATATATTTTTTTTATTATTCATTATAATTTGTATGGACTTCATTAATTTCCATTTTTGATGATTCATAGTTTTCTATTAAATTTAGGATACGATTAAAGCATGGTACATAGGTTGTTATTCTCGCTTGCAGCACACTGGATTTTTTTGGTCATACTTGCCAATATTATTGAACATTTGATCCCTACAGTTTTTATATCTATATATAATTCTGCCAAAAAGTATAATGCATTTTGTTTTAAGTATTTAGCCACATGACTTTTAATTTTGAAAAAATAAAATAAAAATTATATTTATACAAGATATACCTGGCCTATGTAAAGTTCTTTTCTTTTTAATTGGTTGCTTTAACAAATTTTTTTAAGACTTAATGTAAATTAAACAAAACATTTTAATATTATACAAGTAGATGTAAGAATTAAACAAGCAAAACCCTCCATACAGTAGTGCCACCCTGTGCCAACCAGAGTAATCAATGGATGCCAGAAGGCTGTGCATAAAATCCCCATCCAGTGCCTACTCATCCAATATCCCCAGACTACTTTCTGGCTTGTGGCCTTCGTCAGTGAGGAGCCTTGGATCTGAGCGCACTGAACCTATCTAATGCAACCCTCCAGCAACCACCTTTTATCTCTACTTAACTACAAAACTATGAGAATGAAATTGAAAACACAATAATATTTTCAATCTAAGCTCAATAGCTTATATAGTCATATGGGTCTGAACCCAGTTCAGCACCCATACATTTTGGTGTCTTTGGCTTTTTAACAACCATAGTCACCACTATCCTATTAGGCAGTATTGGTGTTAAACCACTAAACATCACATGATCACCATCTCTTATGTCACCACATAACTGTTATTAAACAGGCAAAACTCTCCATACAATAGTGCCGTTCTGTGCCAACCAGAGTAATCAATGGATACTAGAAGGCTTGTGCATAAAATCCCCATCTAGTGCCTACTCATCCAATATCCCCAGACTAGTTTCTGGTAGTCATGTGATGTTTAGATGTAAGAATAAAAATTTTAACATTATAGAAATAAATGTGAGAATAAAGGTTTTTTTTTTAATTGACTGCTTTAATAATTTTTTTAAGATTTAATATAATAAGGCATTTATTTATATAGCGCTATGTTAATAGCCTGATCACTAATTTACAATTACAATTTATTAACATATTGCTATATAAATAAATACCGTATTATACATGTTTAACTTCAATTAAGAATGATGTATAGTAAATTTTAAATAATTTCGCTCATTCATTCAAGCATAATAAAGTAATTTAAAGTGACTGCTTAATATCTTCACGCTCTCATCTCCAAACACTTGAGATTGGCCCATACTTAAAAGTTTGGCTTGAAAAGATAGATGAATTCATTCTATCTTTTCATAAAGACTTTATCTTGTGTTTGAGAATGAGAGTATTTATTTACATATAATTTAAAATCTGTAAAGCGCATGTGCATTAACTTTAAGATTTAATGTAAATCAAACAAAATGTAGTCAGCCTGAAAGTCCATCATACTTACTTTAAATAAAATGCTCATAATCAAAATAAGCCTCTACAATTTTTAAATTTACCTTGAGAGTGTCCTGGATACCTATTAATAGTCGAATTAACATGAACTATGCAATGTCAAATTATACAACTTCAATTTTATGCTAACCAAAACTAAATGTAAATATAATAATATAGCATCTATTTTCTGCCCTTACTAAATATCATATTCCAAATACAAATTTATGTACTGTAATCACACCTTCTTCATGATTTAAATACTATATCTATTCAGTTCCATATTATAACTAAAATTAGCATTTCTCAACCTTTTTGCTGCACAACCTAATAGATTTCATTGAAATAGTTCTGTGACTCAAACGTTTATTACATCAATTATAATATAAATAAAAGAGATATTACAAAGCATAAGTAGTATTACTTACTAATTTTTTTTTATTAATATTAATATTTTCTTAAAATATAAACAGATTTTTGCTATCAGATATTTGTTTTTATTTTTTGGTGCATATTTGTGACCCATTAAAAATTTAATGTGACTTAATACTGGGGCACAACCCAAAGGTTGAGAAATTGCTGGTTAAAAGCACATGTGCTGATTTTTTCTGAGAATTTTCTATTAATGATGGAATTATTTCCTTTTGTAATTTATTAAAGCAACCAATTAAAATAAAGTTAAAGTAACCAATTAAACAGCATTGTGGATAAACATTGATTCAGATATTAGATGATGTAAGGATTTTATATAAGAGATTGTATCAGTAAATCTCAGGACAAAAGTTAATTGGATTGCATAAGTCATATTGACCATAACATGGAATAAATTGTCCTCAAACATTAAATATTTCCTGAGCTTCACTGACCATTATTTTACAAATTCATAATTTATAATGTGCAATATATATTTCACTTGCCTTTACTAAATTATTGATATAATAATCTTTGCAGATTACTTTCAAAAAATTGTCAAATTCTCTAAGATACTCAATACATCTTCAATTGAAATTTGCATTTTCTCTGTGCCCAGAAAATATTAATCCCAAATTGGGCAATAATTTCACACTGTCAATCAATTATTTTAAAATACCTTCCAATGTTGTGATGCGATGCACTATGGATTCTTTATCGAAGTCAGGAATCGCTCAAACACTATGCCCAGAGAAACCTGTTAGCCACATTCCCTTTGCTATCATTTCCCCACCCTGTTTTTCCATATTCTTCTCTATCCTGCACCATTCCTTTAAACTGTTGTTATACAATAGCACCACTAGAGTAATCAAAGGATGCAAGAAGGTTTGAGTTAAAATTCCTATCTAGTGCTTACTCATTCAACATCCCCAGACTATTTTCTAGTTTGTGATTTTGATCAGTGAGGAGCCTTGGATTTGAGATCTTGAACCTAAATTCTAGATAGGGATTTTATGCACAAGTTTTCATGCATCCAAGTGATTACTCTGGCTTGCACTGAGTAGTGCTACTATATGGAGAGTTTTGCTCCTGTGTTAACAACTTGTGTAAGAATAAAGAATAATGATCATGTGATGTTTAGTGAGTTCAATATTGTTGCTCTAAATCAGTTTATTTTTCCAAATAATCAGTAATAAGTTGAGTAATCAATAATCATTTGTGAGGGTTAGCAATGATTTGATATGATGTAAGAAAGATTAGTCCAGGCTAAATTTTTTCACTTGACATATTCCATTGAAAATTTGCACACATAACAATAGACATGTTTACTTATTGAATAATATTTATGTAATTTAACTTTCACTACACCACTCTCCCAATAGATAGAGGCTGGTTTTTATTCACTTTTAAAACCTTGTGGAGAGATGTAATCAGAAACATGTGACCAAAGACTGGTAAAATAATGTATAATCCCCAGGGATGGTGGGAGCATAAATTACATTACAGAAATAGTATTCATTAATTGAATAAATTTTAGTCTAATGAATAATTGACAAAAATTATTAATATACTTCCATTAAGTGGTTTGTATTCAAAGTTGTGAGGGCAGTAAATTTGACACTTATAAATTAAACTGTAGTGATTGGCTATTTATATTTACTGAACAATAAAGACATGTGTAAGAAATTGTGATCTGGGACATCTGATGAGTTTGGGTTCGGGATGAAATATGCATCTTGGGAATCAAACATCTTTATCATCAGTCATATGTTTATGATGATACCCCTCCACAAGGTGTTAAGAGCAGATAGAAACCAGTCCCTATTTAGTGTGAGAGTGTTGTAGTAAAAATTACACTATAGAAATATTATTCATTAAATGCATAATCTCTAATCTCATGAATGACTAACAAAAATTATTAATATACTTCCATTAAGTGATTTGTGTCAAAGTTGTGAGGGCAATAAGTTTGACACTTATCTATTGAACTGTAGTAATTGGTCATCTATTTATCACTCTATATGTAAAGTTATGTGTAAAAGATTGTCATCTGGGCCAATTGATGAATGCTGATGAAGCATGAAATGTGCATCTTGGGGGTCATACATCATTTTCATCTGTCTTCAGTCATGTGTTTATGATTACATCCCTCCACAAGGTGTTAAAAGTGAATAGAAACTAGTCCCTACCTTAGGTGAGAGTAGTATAGTAAAAAATATACTACAGAAATAGTATTAAGTGGATAATCTCTAGTCTAATGAATGACTAATAACAATTATTAATAAAAGTAGATATGTTTACTTGTTAAAACAAACAAAACTCACTCTATGTATTGCCACACACAGCAAGCTAGAGTAATCAATGGACGCCAGAAGGCTTGTGCATAAAATGCCCATCTAATGCCTACTCATCCAATATCCCCAGACTAGTTTCTGGCTTGTGGCCTTCGTCAGTGAGGAGCCTTGGATCTGAGAGCACTGCACCTAGATCTTAGGATCTAATGCAACCCTCCAGCAACCACCTTTTATCTCCACTCAACTACAAAACTATGAGTCTTAAACTGAAAACACCTTAATGTTTTCAATCCAAACCCATTAGCTTATATAGTCATATGGGTCTGAACTCAGTTCAGCACCCATACATTTTGGTGTCTTTGGTTCTTTAATAACCATAGCCACCACTATAGAAGTATCATTTCATCAGATGAATTCATTGACCAAAATGCCATTAAGAAAGAAAATCACAGTGGCTTTCATTTTTATTATTTGCTGTGGAAACTTGGTAAAATGTTTTTTTTTTTTGTTTCGTTTGCACTTCGATGTTTATTCATTAATAATATCTATAGCATAAAGCTTTAATCTTTCATATTGTTTTTTAAATCTATTTTTCCTTTTCAATTAGCTATTCCTCTTTTTTCCAATTTTGAATTATTAGGTTTTTCATCAATAATATGAATAAAGCTAGTTATTGTCATGCATTGGCGGTCAAGTGGTCAGCGCAGTGGCCTTACAAGCAGTTGTCCCGGGTTAGCAGGTTCACTTCCCGGACAATGCTATGACGCATGAAAAAAAAAAGCTACTTATTAATCTTTCCGCAGGTATTTTGATTTCTTTTTACTCAGTTAAATATTTAAACAGAGCATTTGCTTGAGGTTGAAAGTTTGTGAGAATGGTATTTTAGATGTTATAATATGTTGGGCTATTTCCATCATCTCTTATTAGCTGTCGAAGTGTACAAAATTTTAACCTTTATTTAAACTTTTGAAATACAAACAACTGTTATAACATCGTACAAATATTCAAGGGTCTAAAGGTGTAAGTTTGATTCCTATGCTAATACTGTCACTGGTCGGACCAACAACACCTGAAGAAGAATGGAGAATAATGCTACTCAAAATGTTGTGTATTCTATTAATCTAATGATGTCTATTTATGTGTTATTACTAACAGCTGTTTGTATTTGAAAATTTTAAATAAAGTTAAAAATTTTCTACACATTCACATCTATTGATAGATTATGGAAATAGTCCAAAATATTATAACATTTAAACAGAGAATTTATTTATTTCTTAGCTCACATCTGAACGTTTTCTTTGTAACCAAATAAATTGTAATATTTACTGGTATGATTCTTAATATATATTAAAATGCAGTGGATTTTATTGTTTTGAAAAAAGATCTTAAAGTTGAATTTAATAACTAGTGACAATAGCTTGGTATATGTAACATAAACAAAAATATAATGCATAAATCCTTATTTGATAATGCATGGCAGTTGAGATGACATGATGCATTGTAGTTTTAATCTCTTTGTTCTCTATGTGATTCAAGGGTTGCTTATTAGACTATGTGCTAATCTGTAGATGGCATAGGATGTAAGCATGTCAGATCTACATTTTTGATTAGTGCTGCAGCATTGCTTATCTTGGCTGTGAAGATGAAAGAATCTCATGCCTGGGTGAATCAGGCCAGAGAGTTCTATGGTTTAAACTTCAAATCGGGGCTGCTGTGTCACTCATCTCTGCCATCTGGATGGTAAGGTCTGGTGCTTGGAAGGTCTCACAAGCCTGGGTTTTGGAGGGGATATGGGTGCTGTGGGGATTAGTAAGGGCATTGGATGAGAGAGTCTGAGCTTTGGAAATACCCCAAGGCCTGGTTCCTAGTCCTTAGCAGGGCGGGGCTGGACATGGGTGCTGTGGGGATTAGTACAGGTTTTCATTTTCTTGTCTTCTGGACGGTGAAAATGATGTGTCTTAGTAGTTGTGATCTATCTAGTTGCCATTAAGGTCAAGGGTTACCTGGTAGACTATGAGATGAGCTAGGAATTGCACATGATGTATGCATATAGAATTTAAGGTTTTTCTGTTCACTTAGTAAATCGGGTTCTGCATTGTTAATCATAGTTTAAATCTTGTATATCACTACATATAACATGTAAACTCAAAGATTAATATTATGGCAATAAATCATATTTTGAGAGAAAAAAAGTAATATTAACAAGCACCAACCATATCTAATGCAAGTTTAAGAACTTTCTTATTTATTTGCACCTTTGAAAACTCAATTGGGCTTATTTGATTGGATAGTAAATAAATAAATGCACAAAAAATTTGTAAATATTTATTATTTAAAATATTTTCTTTCAGACAAGAAAAGAAAAAAAACTTATTATGCCATTTGAAAAAAGACTTGTCTATATAAAGACAATATCTATGTATGAAAGTGACCGAATGTATCTCATTTTAAAGCTGCTAACTTTCAATGATCCCAAGCACATTCTTTTGCACCTCTGTGATGACTAAAACGAAGAATGAATCAAAATAGATTAACCTAATAAAGATTATAAAAAAATGAAACTCAGGATAGAAGTCAATATAAGAATAGAAGTATAATTAGTGGACTGAAAATATTTTAACAAAGAATTTCACCTGCACTTGTTAAATTATACTAGTTAGTTGTAAACCAACATACATATAGATTAAAACAGTAGCAACTTCGTTATACAGTAGCGCCACTCTGTGCAAGCAAGAGTATTCAATGGATGCAAGAAGATTTGTGCATAAAATCCCTATCTAGTGCATACTCATCCAATATCCCCAGACCAGTTTTTAGCTTATGGCTTTTATCAGTCAGGAGTCTTTATCTGAGAGCATTGCACCTAAACTAATACAATCCTCCACTGATGAAAGCCACAAGCTAGAAGCTAGTCTGGGAATATTGGATGAATAAGGACTAGTTATAGATTTTATTCACAAACCTTCTTGCACCAAGACTTGCACTTGGTGGGACTACTGTATGGAAAGTTTGCTCTTGCTTAACAGTTTGTGTAAACATAGAAAATGGTGATCATGTGATGTGTTAATGTTATTATACGTATATATTATTAATAACTAGTTTGTCTCAGTAATTAATATCTTCTATTAAGTATTTAAGTTTATGTCAACTTGGTTATCAATGGCATGTGTTTCTTTTATTAATTAAGGTTGAGACAAAAGGTCAGTGCTTGTCAATTTACAAACTGCATCTCAACCCTCATTGGATCACAATGGAAAAAAAAATAGTAACCGGTTAGAATAAAAGTAATAAATTGTTAATAGCAATTATTCATCCTACTTTGTAGCGACTCCAAAGCCAGCATGTGCATTATTGGATTTATTATCTAAAGAATACATTAGAAAAAAAAAAAAAAAACGATTCAACTACTAATTGCGAAGAGAAAATCTCATATCAACACAGACAAATTGCAACAACGAAGAAAAAATTAAAAGAATTATATTTATATTTTATTTCATAAGTAGAGCTAACTGCTGTTTAATATTATTGTTTATAATACCATTTTTTTTTGCATTATTCTTATTTGAAATATATAGGGTATATGAGCGCAGACTTTCGCACGACCCAACACTCTCCACACTATCTCATAACACTGATACACTTGAACACATAGATGTTGAAAAGATAAATGATCACCAATATACGTATTTCATGCTAAACCAGCAATCATCAGTTGGTCCATATTAACATCTCTACACATAAATGCTATAAATGCTCAGATATATATTAAGATAGCCAAACCTCATAATTAAATGGGCAGGCTTCAATCTACTCCATACTCCAATTCTTCAATCGTCCATCCAATTGAAAATCTGATGATGGAATGCTCAAAGGCCACCCTGAGGACGAGATTCTTGTCACGTCCGTGTTGACCTAAGATAAATCTGATCCCTCATGTACAGGACATAATCCATTTAATACATATACAAAGGATGGGCAGACATCTCTAGAATGCAATAACCGAAACACACAGGTTTATTATATACCTAAGTCTATATATGTAATATATAGGGTATATGAGCACAGACTTTCACAGGACCCACCACTCTCCACACTATCTCATAATATTGATATACATATATAGACACAGGTATATAATAAGCCTGTGTGTTTTAGTTATTCTGATTTGAGTAATACGAAGAAATAAGACAATGTTTTAATTGTTAATTAACTGGTTTATAAATTAAGCATCCTGATTCTCATGCAAATATCAAAATAGTAATAATGTCAAATAAAATATTAAGAGAAGTTATAAAATATTTTTTATATTTAATTATTTATAAACCTGTTATTTTAAGACAATTAAAAACTAATCCATTATATTATATTTATTATTAAATTCCAGTTGTAAAAATTATTAGAAACCAATTTTAATTTTAAACAATTTATTTTTTGCTTTGACCGTAATTTGAGTGCATTTAAAAGTATTAAAAACAATTTTAACAATATTTATAAATTAGTATCACACAAACATACAATTTTCTACTCGTATTTTAGTTTTTAAAAAAATAGTCAATAATGTATATTTTTAAATAATTAGTTAAACAAATTGACTATTTTTTACTAGATGACTCTTTACGATTCGGCTTTGTTTTTCTAGTCACACACTAAAAAATGTCATCGAAAGCAGTATGTCATAAACGACAAATACTAAATATTTATTAATAAATCAAATAACTTTTTTTTTCATATGTCATAGCATCAGCCGGGAGGCGAACCCGCAACAACCGTCTGCAACCAACTGCTTGCTTGCAAGGCAGCTGCACTGACCTCTCGGCTAACAACGCTTGACAATCAAATAACTTTTATTTATAATATTTTCCAATTGAACGAAAATATCTTACAATTAACAGTTTCGCATTTAAATAATTACGATAAGAATATTTTTTATTAGTCAATCATTATGTTAGAAATTATCCACATAATGAATCATCATCATCATCAACCATTATCAACCCACTGTAGGATGAAGATCTCTCCAATATCAATCCATCTTCTCCAATCTTTAGCTTCTCTTTTTCACATCACCCCTGCACACTTTCTTATTTCATCCATCCATCTCACATGTGGCCTCTTTCTGGGTCTTTTACAATCTCTTGGGATCCAATTTAAGATTTCCAATTGTCAACCTACTATCATCTCTTCTAGAAATATGTCCAGCCCAATTCCAATCATTTTAATTTTTTCAATGAGGTCAGTAACACCTGTTTGTTCTCTTACCCATACATTGCCTTTTCGATCTCTTCTTGTTACTCACAACATGCATCTCTCCATACTTCTTTGAGTGGTCTGAAGTCTCTGTATTGCTTTTGGAAGTATACTTTTCATTACACCTCTCTTATGCAAGGTCGGGATTGCTTCAATCCATTTAAAATCCGTTTTTAACATTTTGTGGAGAAATGGAATCATACACATATGACCAAAGGCATGTAAAGAAGATGTACGATCCCCAAAATGCATTTTGTGCTGAACCAGCACTCATCATTTGGCCCAGATTACAATCTCTTGCACATATCTTTATCATGCTTCAGTATATATAGATAGTGAATTATTACAAACTTAATTGGAATTAGAAAGAGGAAAGACTAACCTTTTTCCACATACATCTTAAACTTTTGTATAATAGCCAAATGATGTAGTTTTTAGTCTGTAGAGAGACGTCTCAAACCTCAATATAAGATAGGGACTTTATAAAAGATATTAACTATATTCTTACTTATGTAGGCCAATCTAAAGCATCTTGAACTGAGAGTGTGAAAATTTAAATCTACTATTTCCTTTTATAAATAAACTTATACAAAATCTTGTGATTTACAGTGAGTTAATATGAAGATCTTACAGTGAGTTAATATGAAGATCTTTCTTAATGGAAATATAGAAGCTAATGTAATGTTCTAATTACTTATCGAATGTACAGGCAATATATAATTAAAAAGAGAAAAGCTTTAACCTTTTTCTACGTGCAGCTTAAATATTTATATAATAACTAAACAATGTAGTTTTTGACTATAGAGATACCTCTCAAACCTCAACACAAGATAGGAACTTTATAAAGATAAGAGTGGCCGTCTTATCTTTAACCCAAATTCTTACTTATAGAGGCCAATCTGAAGCATCTTGACTTGAAAGTGCGAAGTTAAACTATCAGAACATTACATAAGCTTTTATATTTCCATTAAAAAGATCAATATTTACTCACTGCAAATCACGAAGATTTTACATAATTTGTAAAATGAAATAGTAGATTTAAATATGAAGAGAGCAATTTCTTCACTTTCTCAAATCAAGATGCTTCAGATTGGCTTATATAAGTAAAAATTTAGATTAAAGATGAGAAGGCAATTCTTATCTTTATAAAGTCCCTATCTTGTGTTGAGGTTTGAGAGGTCCCTCTCTAGTCAAAAACTACATTGTTCAGGTATTATACAAATGTTTAAGGTCCATATGGAAAAAGATTAAAGGCTTTCTCTTTCTACTTGCATTCTGCCTGTGTACTTGATAAATAATTAGAACATTACAGCTTAATTGATAAGTGTCCAACTTAATGTCCTCAAAACTTTCATTAAATTAAAGATTATCCACTTAATGATAAAATTTCTGTAGTGTAATTTTTACTATATCAATCTCATGCAAGATGGGGACTGTTTCTATCTACTTTTAACACCTTATGAAGGAATGTAATCATAAACATATGACCAAAGACATATGAAAACAATGTATGATCTCCAAGATGAAGGTTTTGTGCCGAAACAGCACTCATCAGTTAGCCCAGATTACAATCTCTTGCACATATCTTTATCATTTTTTAGTATATGTTGATATCCAATTGTTAAAGTTTAATCAATGTGTCAAACTTATTGCTTTTGCAACTTTAACACAAGCCACTAGATGAAAGTATGTTCATAATTTTTATTAGGCATTCATTAAAATAGAGTTTGTCCACTTAATGAATAATATTTCTGTAGTGTAATTTTCATTATACCACCCTCACACAAAGTACAGACTCATTTCTATCCACTTTTAACCCTTTGTAGATGTAATCATAAATATATGACCAAAGACATGTGAAAAAGATGTGTGAACCACGAGATGTACATTTCATGTTGAACCAGCTTTCATCAATTGGCCCACCTCGCAACCTCTTACACATACCTTTGCCATTGTTCACTATATATATATATATATATTATAACGATCCAGAGAATATGAGACTTAACATAATCTGCACTACAAGGTGCCACTAGGCATTTGAACCTAGAAAATTTATATAGTAGGCAGATAGGTAAGTTAAAAAAAATTATATTGGTTGATTCCGGTCATTAGCCCATTGTCACTAGCTCAGTGGAATAGCAGAGATTTATATTTTATAAATTCTTATCTAAGAATAATTTTACAAAAGAATAAAATAAGCCACTGCCAGTAATTATACACACAAACATTTATTTACGCACATATATAATATTTAAAATTGTTTTAGTATGTTTACATTTTAAAATTTAACTACATTTTTAACTTTTATTTTAGCTTTTAATTTACATTTTAATTTTTATAAGTTCACACAGATGGATTTATAAAAGTTTGTTTTATAATGTTGAGTATAGATTGGCTGCATAGATTCCACGGTTAAAAACATTTCGAAATAAACATACCCAATCAAAATACAAAGTCACTGATAACATCAATTGTGGAGGAAATACAAGAAACCCAATAGCATTCATCATAAGATGGCGCATTGACATCGATGACTTATATATTCCAATCGAATATGAAAACCACAAACATAAGTAACTGATAATGAATCCATGCAATGTCTATACCCAACTTAAATTTAATGCATTTTTATTTAGAGTGTTGAGTATGAATAAACTACATAGATTTGCATTTGAAAGAAAATATTCTATCCTTATTTAACCTTAGGCCAAAAGTTCGCAGTCAAACCAACGTCAATCCACCTGATATATCGATGCATTCAATGTAACATGAATACGGCAGCACAAAAGGTTAAGAAAAGAAATTGCCTCTCATCAGATAGGAATACTACATCTATCTAACAAGAAGAGCAATAAAAAAAACTCCATAGGAAAGGACTGCAGTCATTTTGCCGACTTACGATCGCATTCCATAGGCAAAAAGGAAGTGTGCAGCATATAAAGCGATTCTGCCCATAGTGAATCTCGTACTACATCTACTAATTACACCAATATATTCAATCCATTGACCTAATTCAACTACGAAATGAATAACCTAAGATTACCCTCCCCTAACAAAACTTTACAAGTCTATATAGCCATTCACACCCGACTTAAGTTTAACATTTATATAATATTAAATTATCGAAAAACAAAAATCATAAATAAAACTTAAAAGAACCAAAAAAATAAATAAATAAATGGAAATGATTTTAAAAAAAGAAATACATCAATAAAAAGAATTAATAAGGAATTTAGTTTGGTCAGATAGGATTCTATTTCTATTTTTTTAAAAATACTGAGAAAGTTTATATTTTAAAGTTCTTAGTGTTTTCAAATTAATATTCATTTAAGTTCATAATGTGCTTACAATTTTAGAAATGTTCATTAATTATCTGTTGCTTGCTGTTTGGAATCCAGCATTAAAATCCCTCGATGATCCTGTGGTCCTCAATATAGGAAAAGCGATGTTTCATTCTCCTTTTTTTTATAACAACTGAAGGAATTGAAAGTGCGTCTTTCAATGCCTTCACCTCCGACTTAACACATCTCAGTCTTCTCTTAAATTTTCTTCACTCACTAAAAATTTTATTATCAAACTTTTTCTTTTATATGTAACTTTAGGATTCAATGGACATTACGTCATCGATGATGATGATCCTTCCATTGAGGTCCGATTCCCCGATGGATCTCTTTCATTGGCCATTAGTTTCTATTGTTTTCCTATCTGACAGTTGCTTATACATTTAAATGCCCAAGGGCTGGTTCACTTGGACTAATTAAAATAATCATTTCCATTTTTTCAATAGCATTAATTAATTTGTTTTGTACAAACTTAGATATATTTTTATCTTTAAATCTTTTTAAGTTTTTGCTTTTAAAAGACTTTTTCTATTTTTAATAAAGTTTCTTTTTTTTAATAATTTTTTTCATCTGAGCGATTATATATATATATGAGTTTAGTATAGAATTTTAATTTTCAATTTTTAATTCTTAATAAAGAAGTTTTATTTACGAACTTTTATTTTTTTCATGCTTACTAATAAAAAAAAAATGTAACGTTGTATGTGCCTGTTACAATATATATATAGTTAGGCAATAACTAGAGTTTAGAAGTGTCTCAAAACTTTGACACAAAATACCTGATGGAAGTAAATTCTTTTCATTAGTCAACCATTAGACTAGAGATTATCCATGTAATGAATATTTCTGTAGTGTAATTTTCATGACACCAATTTCACACAAGATATGAACTGGTTTCTATCCGCTTTTAATACTTTGTGAAGAGATGTAATCATAAACCTATAACCAAAGACATGTGAAGATATATGATCTCCAAGATGGACATTTCACACTGAACCAGCACTCATCAGTTGGTCAGGATCATAATCTCTTACTCATATCTTTATTATGGTTCAAGATATATAGATAGGAAAGTACTATAGTTTAATTGACATGTCAAACTTCCTGCCCACATAACTTTAATGCAAACCAGTTGATGAAACTATATTGATATATTTTTATTCTCCTAAGAGTCATGTTGATTTTGATTCCAATTCACGGAATATATTTATTAATTTTACATATCCCATATCCTAATTGAAAAAACATCTTTCTCCCAAAGCAAGGGTAAGCAATTAGAGATTAATCCTTTTTAAAATAAAGGTAAATCATGGTCTCAGATATCTCTCCAACCGATAATAATGTCTGAATAATAAGACGAATGGATTTATTGCTCGGCAATTCATAAGAAGTTTGAGAGCGAGATATATGAGCATCAAAAATGCTCTGAAACTTACTGATCCCAAATTAATGCTCTACCACAAGTTTAAATACTATTACAATTATTTTATTTCCTTACAAACAAAACATTGACACTCATCTGACATATCTGGATAAGCTTTGGATGCTTGTTTAATAACAAATATCCATTTGTCAACAGTACTGGATGAAAAACTGGATTGGCAATTTATTTGAAATGAAGTCTTAATTCTGCTTTTATTTGCCATAGCATCAGCCGAAAGGTGAACCCACAACTGTCTGCACCCAACTATTTGTTAGCAAGATGGTGCGATGACCTCTCGGCTAACAATGCTTGACTTAATTCTGCTTATTACTTGAATAAAAACTCCATAGTTCAACTGGCTTAAACTTGAGCACCAGATTATAACCATAGCAAATGAATATTTGAAAGCAGTATTTAATAAAGTAACAATAAATGACTATTAATGAAATTTAATAATATTCACAATATTTTATAATTAATAGTTGTAAGTTTAAATGGTTGCCAAGACAGTCTGGCTGTTTTTGATACATGGCTTTGTATGTGAGTGACTCATGGAGCATGTGAGATAATTTTTGACATATTCTGAAATTATGCCACAAAACCCTATTGTGCAGTTTTGCTTGGAATAGATTTTAACTCACTGCCATTTGTGTTGAAGCTTTGAATAATATTTGATAGATTTGAACCCTTACACTGATAATATTTTGGAAGAGCAATTTATCAAATGAAATAAGACTGTATGATATTAGTGCTTTCTCAAAGAGGTATGATGATGGTGTTTTAGTTGTATTTCTATACTGCACTATTTCCATTGTCTTATATGAAAACTGAATGTCTTTAGAAAAATATAACTTTATTTAAATATTCCAAATACATTCAACTGTTAGTAATAGCACACAGGTTAGTATATGCATAACATTTCAAGAGGTATTACTCTCCTTTTCTTCTTCAGATAATTTTGGTCTGACCAGTGACAATACTAGCAGGATGGAACAGTTAGAGCATTACCTTAAAGTTCAATACTTAAGACTCTTATGGCTCAGGTTCGATTCCCATGCTAGTACTATCACTGATCCGACCAGTAACACCTGAAGAAGAGGTCAAAATAATACCTCTTAAAATTCAATACTCAAAAATCAAATCTAAGGGCCCAGGCTCAAATCCCATGTTAGTTCTATCATTCGTCAGACCAGTAACACCTAAAGAAGAGGGGCAAATAATACTCTCAAAATTCAACACTCAAGAATGTAAGGGTCCAGATTTAAATCCCATGATAGTACTGTCACTGGTCAGGCCAGAAACACCAGAAAAAAAAAGGGGGGAGGGAGAATAAAACCTCTTAAAATTCAATACTCAAAAATCTAAGAGTCCAGGATCAGATCCCATGCTAGTACTGTCACTGGTCAGGCCAGTAACTCTTGAAGAAGAGAGCAGAATAATACCTGGCAAAGCAATGTGCACTAACCTGTTTGGTGTACTACTACTAACAGCTGAATGTATTTAGAATATTTAAATAAACGTTAAATTTTTAAAAGATATTCAATACTCATATTACACGATGGAAATAGTCCAGTATATAAATACAACTAAAATACCATCATTACAAACTTTCAGGAGAACACTATAGCATATTTGTCTACTGATATTCTTGATGTATATCCTTCAGTAAATGGCTTAGTATTACAAAAAAGAGGGAAGAGTAATGAGGCTCCATGTGGCAGGACAAATATTGAGGGGAGGAACAAGCACCTTTTTTTTTATTTTAAACATCTGATTGTAAGATAGACTGCAATTTTTTGGATATAAGGTTAAAACATAAATGACATTTCAGGATCCAAAGGGTAAACATGATAAAAATCATGGTTGTAATGGAGGGAAATAACCCATGTTTCATGCTATCTATGAGGTGGGTAATTGATGGAATAAGTAATTTAGCGATTGGTTCAATAATATTTCTATATACAAAAAGCCCTAGACATTGAAATAGGAAAATGTTTCTTCTGATAGACAGAGCTAATAGTATTAATGTTAGCATAATCCTTCTTTGTGGCAATCAGTACTATTGTTATATTTTAAAGAATATTTATAAAAATGCAACAGCAACAATTAGATTACATGATGATACTAGGAAAGTCAACATTGAGAAAGGTGTAAGACAAGGTGACTCCATATCTCCAAAAACTTTTTACAACAGTGCTGCAAGAAGTATTTTGTGGGTTAAGGTGGGAAGCTAAAGGAGTGAAAGTAAATGGAGATTATTTAAGTCATTTAGATTTTGCAGATGATGTAGTTGTTTTTGCAAATAATGCTTTAGAGCTTGTCAAGGATTGGTGGTCGAGAGGTCAGCGACGGCTGCTTTACACGCAGTCGTCCTGGGTAAGCAGATTCGCTTCCTGGCTGATGCTATGACACATGAGAAAAAAAAATAATGCTTTAAAGCTGCAGGAAATATTGTAGGAGTTATCAGTCTTTTAGGAGGAAAAAATCTTTAAGAAATCAAACTGATTTTTTTTATGATAAATATTTAAAATCTATCATGATAAAACTCTAAAACTAAATCAAGCATTTTAAAATTAAGGTATTAAATATAAGTAAAATACATAACAGAAATTATAAGTTGACCAATATACTGGCTTGTGGTAGATAAAATTTTAAAAGCTTGTTACATCATGCATAAACAGGCAGAATTACATTGGTTAAAAATGGTCGATGGGAAAATACACAAGAACCATATAATTTATATTACCATTCATTTAAAGCATTAATGTCAATAATATTGCTTATTTATACATTCATTACTTTATAATTCAATATGTCTATCATATATTTCAATAGACAAATTAATGATCATAAGTAGGGATTGGGTTTATATCATAAGCATTCTAAAAAATTATGCTACGGCTTATTTTCTGTTTAGGTTTTATTTTGGGGGAAACATAGTTAAATTTAATCTGAATTTGAGAGAACATTTCCCAATCTTGTTTTTCTTTATCACTACTACTTGATATCTATTGATTACTCATACTATTACTTCTGTTCACTTTGAATTGAATAGAAACATATTGTTGTCAAAAGGAATTTATGTAAATACATAGCGGATAGGAAAAACAACATCGACAAATATATAAAGGAAATGACTAACATAGGCTTTAAATCCAATATGATCAATCAGAGAATAAAAACATTTTATAGAAAACTCAGAAATAAACAGCCTAAAGACAATATGAAATACTTAACAATTCCTTTTATACCTAATGTAACTTCGAATATTGCAAAAAAATTCTCTAACAATTTCAAATTTAGCTTCAGAACACCTCCCAGCACTAACCGACTAATAAATAATTCCAAAGATAAAATAGAAAAAGATCACACCCCTCATGTGGTGTATAAAATGGCATGCCCTCAATTAAACTGCCAGGCATCCTACTATGGTGAGACTTGGACTAACCTCAATACAAGAGTTTACCAACACAGGTATGCATACAACAGGGTTAAAAATAAAAATGAAGAAACATCAGTCTTCTGGGACCACCAAGCAGATACAGGCCTTGTATTTGAATCCAGTTCAGCTCAAATAATTTGCACAGAGAAGAGTGATGCCAAAAAAAAAGTCAAAGAAGCTTTTTACATAGCAAATGAACTCAGTCCCATTAATAGAAGAGAGGCATGCTTTGCTCTTTCCAAACAATGGACTAACTAATTAAAAATTCAAACTCATTTGCCTTGGTGTACAATAAATCACAACAGACTTCATTTGTAAAGCTATGAGTATGAGATTTGAACATTAAATCTCTAAAGCGCTAAGCAGACATATTACACATTATAGTATAATTATAGCTTCACTAACGTATGCGAAAAAAGTCGCATATTTATAATTAAAATTAAATAGAATTCAAAATAGAGGTCACAAAGTTAAAATTCCAAAAGAAAAATAACACTATTAATAATTTTTATTAGTCATTCATTAGTTTAGAGATTATACACTTAATGAATAACATTATTTCATTACACCATTCGCACACCAGCTAAGGGCTAGCTTATGCATTATGTGTTAGTAAAGAAGTGTTAGATAACTTTAAAAAAAGTACAAAGAGAAGTAGAAAAGCATACTTTAGATGCAGAAGTGTGGCCATCAAAGGAGGCAATTCAATAAGAAATGGGGTGATCAAGTTTTTATATGCCAGATGCAAAAAGCAAAATGAAAATGTTCGGTAGATCGCAATTTATGGATAATATGAGAATAGCCAAAATAGCATTTAATTGGTTTATGAGTAAAAGCCAGGCTACAAGATGGGTGAAAAAGGTAACATGTTATGCAGATGATTGGGATAAAGAATTTATGTCAGTATACTTATACAAAAGGTGGAATGATTGTGTTAGAATTGCTGAGTGTTATAGGGCAAGAAATGGGATAGAAGAATAGATGCATTAAATAAAAAATAGGGAGTTAGAGAGATGGAGAACTAGTATGAAGAATAAAACAATTTTAAATATATATAGAAGTAAACAGACAATTGAGTGCATGTTAATTTTGTGATAATAGTGAGGAAAGTAGTTTATTGTTTAAGGCTTGAACAGGATCTTTAGAAACAAAAGAATATACCCATAAATGGAAAAATGTGGGTGATTTAGTCTGCAAGTTGTGTAAGGAAGGTATAGAAAATATTGGGCATATGTTAAGAGAATGTAAATGCTTACAAGCAGAAATGGAGCAAATAATAAAATTGTGGGAGAATAAATATAAACAGTGATTATACAGAAATTGGATTCTTGTTTTTTAAGGTGGCTTTGGGAAAAGATACAGGAAATTTAGATATAAAAGCCTTGGAGTTGACAAGGATTGTGTTGTGGAAATGGGATGGAGCAGGATAGAGAAGAATATGGGGAAAGCTTAGGGTGGGGAATGGAAAGGGAAGGTAAAGTGACTAATAGGTTTCTCTGGGCATAATTCCTAACTCTGAAAAAGGAGAAGTCATAGTGCATTGCATGGCAACACCTTTTGAAGGAGTGTAACCATAAATATATGATGAAAGTCATGTAAAAAATGTGTATAATCCCCCAAATGCGCATTTCATGCTAAACCAGTACTCATCAGTTGGCCCAAAACACAATCTCTTACACATATCTTTATCCTTGTTCAGTGTATATAGATAGTCAATTACTACAGTTTAATTGATAAGTATCAAACCTACTGCCCTCACAACTTTGATACAAACCATTTGACAGAAGTCTGTTAATATTTTTTATTAGTCATTCATTAGATTAGAGATTATCCATTGGAAGTGGATTTAATATAAAGTTATTGAATTTTTATTTGTTTGTTTTTACAAAATTTTCTTTTTAGAAACTGAATGACTGTCAGTGTTTCCTAAAATGCATTCCAATCAACCAAACGTCTTCATTGGGTTAGACTTCAATATCTGCAGTAATAGATATAAAATGTATGAGTGAGCTGATAATTACAAACAAGACATGATTTGGAAGAGATAATATATTAGCAGATATAGATTAACAGACCCTTATTTTAAAGAATATTTATATATAATTTATAATTTAAGAATCATTTTTACATTTATTGTAATGTGTGGTATTTGAAGAAGAGGCGCGTAGAACAGAATTGTCTGATTGATTAAAATGCATTTTAGGGCCCAATGGTTAGGGGCAAGGGCTGCAGCCATATCTACATCTAAACTAAATGAATGCTTTATATAATATAAATATATGGATTTGATGGTTTTACCTTCAATACTTAAATGGATCAGACTTTAAATAGATCGTAACAGTAACGTACTAAAACAGACAAAACTCACTATACGTATTGCCACACTCAGCAAGCTAGAGTAATCAATGGATGCCAGAAGGTTTGTGCATAAAATCCCCATCTAGTGCACACTCATCCAATATCCCCAGACTAGTTTCTAGCTTGTGGCCTTCGTCAGTGAGGAGTGGTGATCATGTGATGTTTATTGGCTTAGTAACGTACTATAGATAAACATATATTCAACTGAGCATACATATATGATTAGTTCAGATTTTTTTTCTTTATTTTCTTCCTAATTATAGTCATAGTCTGGCTATGTGAAAAAAATTCTAAACTTCCTAGAAATCTAAAAAAAATTTTTTTTACTCTGTTCCACTCCTCCATTATCGCACACAAATGAGTTAACCATAACACCACAAGTTCTTCTTTACATATATACCGTATGTAGAAAATACAACTATATAATAATGAAATAATGACAATATATAAAATAATAAAATTGAATAAAATTATTATAATTAATCTGTCAGATTTCCAACGAAATAATTAAAGTTCTTTTGATTTATAATTTTTATATATCGGTACATATACAGCATGCACCTATTTATATTTCTTTCATTTATTCCTTCTATTGCCCCAGGCGCCTTTCTCTGACGCTCTCATATGTTGATTGTAAAACTTCGAACTTTATATGGATTTTATTACCTATGGGCAAATAACTATCATTCACATCTTATCAATATTTCAAAACACCCAAATGTAAGCTTGAATACATAGAAAACTGTGTATTATTCTATCATTCAGAAGTATTAAATACATTTAAACGGACATATATCAAATTAATAACAGTATCTATCTATATATATTTTCATATCAATATTAATTTTAAATCAAATGAATTATTAAACGCATCTCTTACCTTGAGCTTTAGATGGCGTAAAAGTTAAGGAAATCATACTTATTTAATCCTGCAAAAATTATTAAGAAGTGAAACATTTGTTTTTTAAAATAGAAACAATCTTTTAAGAGTTGTATTAGAATTAATAAGGCTAAATAAAGTTGATTCCCAAAAGAAGCTGAACGTTTCCCGGGCTTAACCGTTTAAAACTTACATTTATATTACGTCTAGAATTAAATGTTTGTCTGCATAATTTGATGACGCAAGAGTTGATTTTTTAAAAAAATATTGGAACATCTAACCAGTTTAAAGGGATGAGTTGTAGTTGCTGATTTATTAAGAAAAAACTAGTTTAGCTACTTTCTGTAAATAATAACTGAAATGTAGTAAAGTTTATGTATTTTTTTTATTATTTTTAAAATACCCATCTTCTTTACCTTATTACTGTATTTCTTATGGTCAGTCGAATTTATATTATTTTAGTATAGATAATTATTAAAATATACGCTAAATAAGGACATGACTATTAGATAGAATGAACTCCCCCCCCTTTTTTTTTTCTTTTCTTTTGGTATATGTGTTATCTGCCAGATTGTTTTCGTCAGTATTAACTAGTAATTCTAAAGTCCGAAAAACTGTTTGCTATATGTTCCAAACTCCCTTAATCAAAAACTGGCGTCAATATTTAAAGGTTTTTGAATCGAGTCTTATTCTGTGGAAAAAGAGGAAAAGAAAAATTCCTGAATAATTGAATGGAATCGTTGTATTCACCTGTCTATTTAAACCTGGTCATTAACCAATAGAGTAAGTAGAGAAAAATGTACTATCAATTTTAATACGGCTTAAATATTATTAATTGTAAAGAAAGTGATCAATTACAACTCAAATAACTTGTGTAATTTGGGGAAATAGGTAATTAATGTGACTGCGTATGTTCTAATGCATACATTGTATACAGATTTGAAGACGTTATATATCTAATCGATTACAATGCATAATATTTCTGTAGTGTAATTTTCACTACACCACTCTCACGCAATGTAGGTCCATATCTTGCGTGAAAGGTGTAGTGGAAAATACAGAAATATTTATTCATTAATTGGATAATCTCTAGTCTAATGATTAACTAATAAAAGTTATTAATTAATACACTTCCATTAAGTGGTTTGTGTCAAATTTGTGAGGGCAGAAAAGTTTGGCACTTATCAATTAAACTGTAGTAATTGACCATCTATATATGTATATACAATTTATCCAAACCGCTTCAAACACTTTTTAACAAAACTCTTTATTTGTACATATGCATACAGCTATGTTTCGACTGACCTGCAGTCTTCTTCAGATCAAGTTTATTTTGATCTTCTTAAAAAAAAAAAACAATGATGAAGTTATGTGTAAAAGATTGTGATCTGGGCTAACTAAGGAGTGCTGGTTCAGTTACGAAATGTGCACCTTGAGGATCATACATCTTTTTCACATCTTTGATCATAATGACTGCATCTTTCCAAAAGATGTTCAGAAACTGGCCCCTATCTTGCATGAGAGTGGTGTAGTAAAAATTACACCACAGAAATATTTTCTCATTACATGGATAATCTCTACTCTAATGAATGACTAATAAAAATTATTAATAAGCCATTACAAGATTAAATATTTGGTATGTACTCGAAGTGCTAAATTTTAGGATGTTTATATGCTATACTAAAAAGCATTATGCAACATATTCTTTTTTTTATATGCATTTATTTTAAGATTTGAAATACCAGGCACTCTTAAACCTGGAATCTAATTATAAATATAGGGGGATTTGAACTCAGACTTTCAAGCCCTTTCACTATCCACACTATCTCATACTACTGATACACATGATCACACACATGCAGAAAAGATCAATAATTACCAATATACATATTTTGTAGGTTGAAGCCTATCCATTTAAGTGTATGGATTTGCTATCTTAATATATATAGACTGAGCACTGATTATATATATATATATATATATATATATATATATATATATATATATATAGGAGAGGGTAACCTGGATCAACTGATGAGTTCTGGTTTAGCATGAAATACATATATTAGTGATTATTTATTTTTTCTGCATGTGTGTGGTCATGTGTGTCAGTATTATGAGATAGTGTGGATAGTGAAAGGGCTTGAAAGTCTGAGTTCAAATCTCCTATATTTATGCATTTATTTTGTAACATATTTTTGACAGTGTTAAAATAAAGTAAATAAAACAGATTAAACATATATTTTTTATGACCTCAACAGAATTTGAACATTATTTTACTTGTCTATTCCTTTTCTTCAAAATTGATTATACATGATTGTGTGATTTAATATCATGGTTGAGTAGGGAACACTGAGCCGAAAGTTCCAAAGGATTATCAGGAGAGTAATATTATTTTTTAAAAAATTAACCTAGCTAAAGTTAATTAAATAGAATTGAGTGCACAATTTACTACTAGCTGGGCAAATATCACAATTCTACAATTACTTTATCAGACAATTATTTATTATATATTAATTTATTAACATACCTATAAGAATGTAAATAAACTTTTATACTAATACCATAGACTAAAAAGGAGTTCCCCTCTTTTTTTCCATAGTATAAGGTTGTGGTTAAACACTTGTAGAGGTCCCTACTATCGTATTTTACATGCATATTCTCAAGGTTATAGCCTCAGTAAATATTACTTATTAATTTTTTTAAAAAGATTATAATTCCTTTCTGAATCCTTAAAAAATGGCTCAATCCTTAAAAAATGGCAGAATCCTTAAAAATGGCTGAATCATTTCTTCTTGCCCTCTTGACTTATTATTTTTCATTGCTCTTGTAATTAGTAATTTTTATAAGATAAATGAACATGGTTGTATTATATACCAATATACATCAAACAATGTGGTGGAGTCTACTGATTTCCTTTGGTGCAAATAGCTTTTTGGAACAAGTATGAAAACAATGTTGAGTCCCTTAGGTACTTGTGCATTATCCTGTCTACTAAGCTTAGCAGATGTTTTTTTAATATACAGTTTCAGGGGCATACAAAAAATATTAAAAAAAACATAATGGTTGACAAGTAGTAGTCACATTTAATTTATTATTATTATTATTATTATTTAAAAAATAAAAAATTTTGCAAAAATTAATTTCCAATTTATTATTTTCTTGTATTAAGACAACAAATAAATACAGAAATATAAGACCCAAAGTGTCATATTACATGCTTTTCAGGAGAGCAGAACCTCATACCTTTGTAAATCCTCACTGCATGCTGTTCTGTCAATGAGAGATTTCACACATTCATTATTTTATCAAAATTCCAATGTCAAAAATAAAGACACTGAATATAAACAAGCTATGATAATGTTCGGAATGATGCATTTAGACGTTACAAAAAAATGAAATAAAACTTCTGAATGGAATTTATAATCGACTTATTAATTTTTTTAAACTTAATAACTAACACATATTCTGTAAAATAAAATGTAAAAAAAATTGTATGCCCCTAAAACTGTATAGTTAATAAAAAAAATTGCTGCCAAGCTTGGTAGACGGGATATACATAACTACCTTCCCCTTTCCTGAACATCATTTTTTAAAAAGCTCTGCATGGCTTAATGAAATGGTAAAGTGTCACACTGTGGAATAAAAGTTCTTTGGATTGATCCCTGTTCTGGTGTTCAATTCCTTTTTTTTATGTTTGTTTTTAAATAGAAAATTGTTACCACAAAATGAAATTTACAATCAATTTAATTTTCCAACTTTGGCATCAGTTAATACTTTCAATAGATAAAATGCAATTTATTATTAGTTGTGAAATTAATATGCTTTGGCAGTTGTTTCTACGTTTATTCAATATTTATATTATTTCAACATGTGGTTCATTACTCCATTTTATATTTTGTATATTTTAGTCATGTGATTTGACTAAGCATAGTTGTACAAAATTTGCACTTTAATTTCTTAATTATTGATGTTAATTATGATTTTGTAACAAGCAGTCATGTCATGACCACATGTGGATTCATCATCATCATCATCAACCATTATCAGTCCACTGCAGGATGGTCTCTCCAAGTTCAAACCATCTTCTCCGATCTTTAGCTTCTCTTCTCCACATCACCCCTGCACACTTTATTTCATCCATCCATCTCACATGTGGATTATTCCATGTCATTTATCACTTGGATGGGTCAGCAATGGTTTTGGGTGGTCTTTAGTTTTCAAAATGGCTGTGAGTACACTCTAAATCAAAACCAATAATATAATTAAATTATATAATCTAATTAGCCTCATAAAACTTTTTAAATATTTTTTTCATCTTTAGTTTAGAAAATGATCATTTAGTTCCAACCAGGTTTATGGGAATAATCAAATAATTTTTTTGACAAAAATTCATAAACAAAATGGCTATAGGAACATTCAAATAAAGGCACAGCACATTCATATTATATTTTAGTTCTCAAAAATGTGTTCAATATAGAAAGTACTAACCGATTAGTAAGATGTTATCAATTCAAAGTTAGAGTAAGTTTCTATAATGTTAATAGTTTCATTTCAAATTTTTAAAAAATTAAAATTAACTTTTTAAAAAAATAGTTTTGCTATATCTGTGCATGTATATTTTATTTAAAGTGTGAATAAATGTGTGTGTGCAGATTTAAAAAAATTGATATTGTTAAAATACTCCAGAAAAGAAATAATTAATATGCAGAAAAAAAGTAATCAGTAATTGCAAGAAGCTACAGGAAAATTTGCATATTAATAAAAGTCTTAATTTATGCAAATTAGAAAAGCTGATAAAAAAAAGTCTATAGAAGAATGGAAACAAAGAAAAACATAAATAATGCCAAAATGGTGTATTGAGTGACGAGTTTAAGTTATGTTCTGTTGTTCAGAAAATTAAAAAGCTCTAGGCAACAATCTAATTTGATTATCTCAGAAATATGTGTGAGCAAAATTGTCAACAGAGATAACTCTTAAGTGATGTAAGAGATGCTGTTTTCAAGTAGCACATAGCAAGTTGAGTTACTAATCTTTACTAATATTACTATTCTATTCAGAGTAAAATAAACTCTTGAATTTATTATTAAACTTTGTGTTATTGTTTTAATAAACTGCCCATTGACTAGTTGACCCTGGACATATTAAGTTTATATATTATAAATATATAGATGAGAAAACAAACAGGTGTTACTGCCATCATTGAAAGAATTACTATACTGAAGTGGAGTTGCTTTGGATTCATTGCTAGAAAAGATGAAAATAGATAGGTAGCTGAAATTGGATTCCAAGAGACTGTAAAAGACCTCGAAAGTGACCACATGTGAGATAAGGAAGATTAGAGAAACCATCCTGAAATTGATAATGGTGGTATTTGTTGGTATATTTTTACATTATACAGCACATTCATATTTTAATATGGAAAGCCAAGTCATACATCACATGACTTAATTAGAGCTATTAGCACATTCGTTATATTACATTTGTAAATACAAACTAATTAAGTCATGTGATGTATGACTTGGTTTTTCTTATTATTATGGTTTGGCATTTAAGGCTTTGGCAATGTTATATTGCTAAGTCTATTAATATATTCTGTATCTGAATTTAGTTCAGTCCCATATGACTGTTTAGATAGCTGAATTGGAAGACATATAGATAACTGAAAATTTCAGATTTTCTACTTAATCGTAAAGTATTCGATAAATGCTGGGTTTGAGTTTGTATTTTAAATCTAATGTCTGAATATCCTAGTGCCTCACTGACAAGAGCCATTAGCTCTAAACCAATTCTAGATAGAGATTTTAAATGCTTTCTCTTGCAGCCTTTGTTGAAAAAGCATGTTTAGAGCTATTAGCATGCTCATTATATTTTAGTATATTTATGTTTTAAACAAATTTTTGAATTATACCTTAAAGGTGATAGAAAATAATCAAAATGTTAGTAGATAATTTTTATGTTTTGATATATAGAGAGAATTCAATAAAAAATAAAAAAAAGTTTTTGAGCCATACAGACTGTTTTAACATTTGGTTGAAGATTCAATTTACACAATAACGTTAGATTTTGGATAATAAATGTAAAATATTTTATGTTCTATAAAGCTAATATAATGTAAAAACAATAAAATAAATTAATAATTTAGAGCTGGATGTCTATGTAATTTCATTGAAGGAAATTAACCTTCAAACCTTCGCTGTTTATTTTTAGTATATAAAACTACAGCACTCATCTGTCAATAAGAGTTGAATTACCAATGCTTAGAGCGTATTTCTATATAAGCCAACCCTTGCTGACTGTGCTTAACTCAGGGCTTGATTCTATTCTGTGTCAGATATTTTAATTGACAACTGAATTGTACAAATTTTGTTGATACATCATACTGAAAAGAAAATTTTTCATTTTTAATTACCTATGATTAAGCATATATTAGTTTAGAACAGGGGTGACCAAACTTTTAGATGTTGGGAGCTACTTTTTTGGTGAAAGTGTACCCAAGATCTACTATGTTTTTTTTTTTCAAGGCTTCGAATTGGAAACCGGGAAAAGCATTTTTACAGATCAATAAAAAATGATGGTTCGAAGTCCTGTTTTGTTTTAAAAATGTACTTATGAATTGGTGTTTCTTTTTTTGTGAGGGCTTTTTAAGTACTCACAAATACTGGTGACATTTTTAGAAGATATTTACAAACTGATGATTTTTTTTTCTATAAGATACGAACTGTCGAAGATATTTTATTATGACTACTATTAAATTACCTCAGCTCCCTCTAGTATTACAATTTGTCCATGTCACTTTATAAAATATTTATTAAATTACAATTATTGAATTATCTACAAATAATTATTTTCTAGAGCTGGTCCTAAATTTAAAAAAAAATTCAAAAAAATATAGAGGAAAAAAAAATTGTTTTAGAATTTTATTAAAATAAATTAGATGCAAATTTTATAAACAAAAAAATTTACAAAGTAAAAACAAAATATTTTTTTTTATTATTTTGATGACGCTTGGCATTGTATAGTTTCTGCAAGTTTGTAAAAATTTGGCTCATATGAACTTACATTAGTTCTTAAACACGATTCCATATGTAAATCTAATAACTGACTTATGTTTAATTTTTATCACATTCATGCAGGAAAATGCTGATTCGTACAAATATGTTGAACCAAAAAATGCGTTGAAATATGCATCAACTCTCCAAATATTTAAATATTTATCCTTGCTTATTAATGTTCAGAAGCTCTCATTTGAAGCCGATTTTAAATGTATATTACATTTAATCTTTACTACTTCTTCCAGGCCCGCTGAATCAGTATGTATAAATTCACTTAATTTCATAGTGATATGTTCAATATTGATGTTAACATTAAATGGATAAGATAAAAAAATTAGCAATATCTTCAAGTTTGTCAAATTCCACAAATTTTCCTTCAAATTCCTTTATGAGGAGTATTATATTTTCAACATATTTGTTGTAGATTAGATTCTTTCTATCTTTAGGTTTGTCAACCATATTTTTTATATGTTTTAATTCACAACGCTTCAGTTGTATTACAAACTTACTTAATTTTTCCTTGAATGACTTCAAAGTGCTAACCATAACTATTATTATTTTATCTTTTCCTTGTAGTTCTATATTTAAGTTATTTAGTTTTTCTGTAATATCATAGAAAAAGGTGAGACCAAGAAGTCATCCTTTGTCATTCGGTTCTGAATTTGAATCACCTTTAATTTCCCAAAATGATCTTATTTGTGGTAGAAGTTCTCCGAATAAGATTAAAAATTTTGCTCGACTTAACCACCTTATGTCAGTATGTAATAACAATTCACTATGTTCGCTCTAGCATTCCTTTAGTAAATCCCAGAATTGATGACATAACAAGCTTTTTGATCTTATTAACAATTTTGAAGGCAACACTCATAACATGATTAAATTTCAATGCTTTTGAACACAAGGCATGCTGATGTATAATACAATGATAATCCATAAAACTAGGTATATCACTATCGTTTCTCTTCATCTGATCACAGAGTCAAAGCAACAATGTAGAAAGATGCTGCAGAAACTGGTATATCAGATAACCCTTCCTAAATAAAGATAAATGAGGTGAAGTTTGTAGAGTGCATTACCTATTTAAGTTAATAAACAATAAAGCAGTTTCTCTGAACACTGGTTTGCATCTAATCAGCACTCTAGTCAATAAATAAAACTTTCATGTCTTTTTTCTAGGCAGGCAACACAGTACTTTCTTTTTGGAATATTATGAAACTACTAAGGGCACAACTTGAGTAACCAGATATCAGAAGTTGTATTTTTATCTATGAAAAATTATATGGCACACATGGACATTATGACTATCTGCACAGATACATAATTTGAACCCAATAGTTATCTGCCGCAGAACCATCATTTGAAATATCTTTACTGCTTTTGAATATTATTAAATGTTAACTGTATTTGGTAAATTTCTTAATAGTTTTATCACCTATACTTCTCTATATATGTGGCACACAGGTATAAAGTTTACATAGCAATGTTCATGTTTACATATATATCCTGTGGTCACATATATATATCTAATTGGCTAAATTTTCTTGCAATTTTTACTTTTAATATTTGGCTTTTTTTTATTGTTAAAATTTAAACAAGAAAATATATAAAAGAAATATCATAAATGATTTTTTTCCAACTATTTGTCTATAAAATAATAACTTAAAAAAATGCTTAGGAGTGACCGAAAATCTAGTAACAACGTTATATCGTCAAAAGTCTAATTCATCAGAAAAAAGATCATGTGTTAAAGACAATCTCCATATTTATGAGCAAAAATGGCTGTTAATTCTTTTTTTTTTTTTTTAGACATTATAATTACTTTTACTTTTAAGAAATCATTAGCAAAAATTATAAGAGAAGCTTAGTTTGTCAGTTCCACAATGAGAAATCAGGAATAATGCTTGAATCTGTTGATTAACCATTATTCTCTGCTATAAATTTCTCGGTAAACAAAGAATAACAAAAATGAAAAAAAAAAGTTCTATTTAGAAAAATCATCGTAAAAACTTTATTTTTTTATTGTAGAGAAATGAAACTTATACTGTCTGAAGGAACATGTATGGTGAATCGAATGATGTGAAGTACGCATATGAAGTGTGTATGGTTTTCAGTTATCATAAGTTGAAGCCGAAAATCACTAATTAGAATGCAAGCCCATTTACTTTTTTTTATTTTTTATATTCAAATTAGTTCCGAATTTATCATTGTAATTTGTCAGTGTTCATGCCAGCTTTGCGGTCAACTTTCAGGGTCCTTGTGGGCTACCAGTAGACTGTGGGCACCATCTTGGCCAAGCCTGGTTTAGAATATAAATAAATTAATAACTTAGCGATGGATTATTAAAACCAAACAGCACAGGTTTGAAAGTTAATTTCATTCTATGTAAAAACAATAAAAATAAAAAATATAATCATCATAAAATAAAATCTAAATTTAAAGAACATTTTTCAAATTATTTTAAATTTATTCATAAATTGTGATTTTTTATACATTTAAAATAAAAAATGTATTCTGTTTTAAGTTAT
This sequence comes from Epiperipatus broadwayi, assembly GCA_028023455.1. NCBI lineage: Eukaryota > Metazoa > Onychophora > Udeonychophora > Euonychophora > Peripatidae > Epiperipatus > Epiperipatus broadwayi. The sequence goes on from JAQFVV010006493.1 coordinate 566,712, forward strand.
TCTAAATAAAAAAAATAATTTGTTTATTGCTTGGAAGATTCATTAAAAATTCAAATATTGGAAATGATGTTTAAACCCATGATCTATAAATCTTAATTTCCAGAATCTGTTCTTTTACCAGTGAACCAAATTACATCTGACAGTATTTATCAGTTATTATTACTACTAGTATTTTTTTTATAAAAATCGAAATATTTTTATTTCATTTTCTTCCCTAACAAAATTGTTTTTAAATACTTACTTAACAATAATATTGATATATTATTTGAAAGTATATATACATCGAATTTTAAGACAACGCTCTAAACGAGCTATTCTAAATATACATGTATTAAACAACCTTCACATCACCATATATTCTTTTCAAATCATATCTATATTTATATGATTTGAAAAGAATGTGGTAGTGTAGAGATTATTTAATGTTATATGGAGAGAGCTCCCTGATAAGCTCTTAACAAGCTTTGCAAAATATATTTATATATAAAAAAGAGAGAGAAATGTGAATAACTCCAAGTGTGTGTTAAATTTAAAAAATCAGATATGTTAATCTTTAACTGATGTTTAAAGTTTATACCTGGGCTAGAGACAATTTCTAGTTTAATAAATGATTAGTAATAATCGTTAATGTATTTATCTGGAATGAGTAGTAACAAAGTTGTGGGTAGAGTGGGTTTGACGCTTGTAAATGTTAACGATTTTATAAATAGATATGAAATGCATTTTTGCAATTTATGCACTCATGCACATAATGCATAAACATTTATATATATGATCAATTATTTCTACAAACTGCTGATAAACTTAATTCTATTATTATAATAAAAAAAGATACGGTAATTTTGATTTTCTATAGAATAAATCAATTCAGTACAAAACATATTGAATTGCATATATAAAACATAATTATTAATATATAGGGTATATGAGCACAGACTTTCATACGACCGACCACTCTCCACTCTATCCCATAACACTGATACACTTGAACACATATATGTTGAAAAGATAAATAATCACCAATATCCGTATTTCATGCTAAACCAGCAATCATCAGTTGGTACAGATTACCATCTCTACATATATATGCTATAAAGTGCTCAGATATATATTAAGATAGCCAAACCTCATACTTTAATGGACAGGCTTCAATCTACTCCACACTGCAACTCCTCAACTATCCATCCAATTGAAAATCTAATGATGGAATGCTCAGAGGCCACCCTGAGGCTGAGATTTTTGTCACACCCATGTTGACCTAAGGTCAATCTGACCCGTCATGTACAGGACATAATCCATTTAATACTTATACATGGGATGGGCAGACCTCTCTACTATGTAGTAACTGAAACACAGGCTTCTTATATACCTGTGTCTATATATGTTACAGGGTATATGAGCACAGACTTTCACACGACCCACCACTCTCCACTCTATCTCATAACACTGATACACTTGAACACATATATGTTGAAAAGAGAAATAATCACCAATATATGATTATTAATATTGTATTCTGAAAGTTCCTAACAATTCATTTTTTTAAAGTCTTATGGAATTTTCCATTGCTTTGCATTATATATATATAACAAAGAATATATTTTAAATAAAAATAGCTTTTACAAAAAAAATCCACAAGAAAAATAACGTCTTATTTTGGAAATACCATGCATAGTGCATAATAATTTTCTGTTACGTTTACTAAAAGACAAATTCATTTCATTTAAACTTCTAAACACGGATATGATATGAAAACAGGCCAAAAATTTAAAAAGGTGTGATAACATTTATATATTGGTAATTATAAATTATTACTTACATTTGTCTTAAAAAATCTATTAATTTTGCCAGATATCTACAAGGTAAATTTAAAATATATTTTTAATTAACCAACACACATACTTGTAGTTACGCGTGTAGGCTTTTAATATAATAACTTATAACACGAACAGATTTACTTATATAATTCACCCCCTCCCGCAAGAAAACACAAATATAAAGAACATGATTGCGAAATCAGGTTTTTATATATATTTTAATATTCCATGAAGAAAATAAAGATTTCTATCTTTAATCTGGACAGATTTTAAATTAGTAAGATATATTTAGCCATCATTGATTGATTGATTTATTTTTAATTAATCCAAGAATAGACACTTAACATTAATAATTGCACGTCTTAATGTAAGGTGACTAGAAATATATTATTTTTAGAATTAAGAGACTGAAATGGGCTTGGACAGGACATATTGCTAGAAGAGATGATAATAGATGGACAGTTGAAATTTTAAACTGAATTCCAAGAGATTGTAAAAGATCCAGAAAAAGACCATATGTGAGATGGATGGATGAAATAAGGAAGTGTGCTGGGGTGATGTGGAGAAACTAGAAATTGAAAACGGATTGAACTTAGCGAGACCTCATTCTGCAGTTGATGAATACTGGCTGAAAATGATTATTATTTTAGATACAATACCAAATCCAGAAAGAGCTTGAGTATTATATAGACATGATGGAAAAGGAGCAAAAGACTAGTCACATTTAATTAAAATGGAATATTTGTTGTGTTTTAACTTATATGACAATTATACTAAGGAATTGGATTTAACTAACATGATAGTTAGAGAATAGTGAAGAGATAGTTTTTCGACTTGTGTAAATGTCAAATATATTAACGTCAGCATCGGAAATCATTCAAAGGTTTTGTCCAAGTTCATAGTTAAATATTTGAATAAACTCAAATATCTATTAGAAATGATGATGATATAACTTTAATATATGTTATTGTTATACAGTCATTACAAATCATTGTCTTATCTGTGTCTGAGTAAACATTGGTGACAAGCAAAGTCTACTCATAACTTATTTAAATTTCTATTTCATTACTAATATACTTTTAATATTTAAAATGTTTTTGTTATATATTTTTAAGTGCTGAAACAATCCAAAAAAAAAAAAGACTTATAAGGAAAGGATTTCAATGCTCATATCAAAAATTTTTGATGTTTTTTGCTTGGTATTGGTTAATTTTTCATCTCATATTTTATACTTTGTTAGTACAAGCCAACCGGGATCAATCCTGTTTTGCTTGCTTTAGGGATGGAATTGAGTATTGGTATGCATTTATTAACATCTATGATTATTGTGGCTTGGTATTTTTAAAGTATAAATATTTACAAAGACTGATGGTCAATGGACTATAGGATGCTTAATTTACCCATATCATGTTCAAAACCCATCTTAGTTTGCTAATCTTGTTTATTCTAATAAAATCATACCTTGTTGAACGTGTTCCAGTTTATCCTTACAGAAGTAACAATGTCAATGTGAGGTTCGATAAACTACCCTCACAAAAAGATTTATAGTCTTGAGAAAATGAAGCACAGGATATGACAATTTCATAAATCCCAAGAAATGGGATGACCTGTAATCTGTTTTTGAGGTTGGAGTGTTGTTTGAGAGGTGATAAGACATTTTTTGAAGATTCATTAGAAAAGTGTATAATAAAATATTTGTGTTTCTGAATGGATCAAGGATCTAAATAGTCATTTATAATGTGATATATACATTAAAGGATACTATATAAGAAGTTTTATATTAATTCTTATTAATAAGTTATGTTTGCTAAATATGTAATTGCTCGTCAACCATATTTTATTTTACCAGAGTCTAAATCCCTGGTTTATTAATTTTTTTAGTATTTCCTTAGATTTATCAAATAAATTTGTTTTTGTTTTTTTTTTATATTGAAAGTTTAGTTAAACTATCAGATGTAGTCAAGCGTTGGTGGTCGAGAGGTCAACACGGCTGCCTTAAAATCAGTTATCCCAGGTTAGAGGGTTCACTTCCCAGCCGATGCTATGACACATGAAGAGAAAAAAAAAATTATCAGATGTAACATTCCTAGTTTTTTTTTTTTGGTTATTCTTGGTGAATCTAGCTTATGACAATAAAATGTTGCATGAATATGGCAAGAGATATTCCAAAGATAATGGATCAGAAACTCAAAAGTTTTCAGGAGATGATGTTATACAAAAAAAAAAAAAACATGATTTTTATAGATGGCTTTGCCAATGAGGAAAATGACGGAATATATTGGACATGATATAAAAAAATAAATCTCGGAAGTGGGATTAGTGATTGTTGAACCAGATAGAGAGAATATGATGAAATAAATCTAGAAAATGTGACTAGAGGCTTTGCCATGAGAGAAAATTTATTAGGAAGAGTCTAATACCTTATAAGCACATAATTTAATTAATAAGCATTAAATTCTAATTAAAGTACAATAGAAAAGCTTGCAATACCTAGGAAAATTAATATGAAAGGCAAGCATGTTGAGAAAATATTATGAAGTTCTAGGATTAAGGATTGCTTGAAGAATAGGCTCCATGCTTCTTTGACTGACTATTAAGATTTTAAAAAAAATATGACTTGGAATAAAAAGGAGGAAAATAATAACAATTATAAAGTAATAATTAATCATTCCAATAAAGAGAACAACATTAATAATATTATAGTAAGTATATGGGATTTGAACTCAAGACTTTCAAGCACCCACCAACTATCCACACTATCTCATACAACTGATACACATGATCGCACACATGTAAAAAAGATAAATAATCACCAATATACGTATTTTATGCTAAACCAGCACTCATCAGTTGGTCCAGATTATCATCTCCCACACATATATGTAATCAGTGCTGGTTTAACATGAAATACATATATTGATGATTATTTATCTTTTCTACATGTGTGTGGTCATGTGTATTGGTTGTATAATAAAGTTTTGGTGGGTGCTTGAAAGTCTGAGTTCAAATGCCCTATACTTACAATTAAGCTCCAGGTTTGTGAAGAGTGCCTGGTTTTCAACTATTTAAAAATATTATAAATAAATAAAATCATAAGAATTCTAAACATTTTAGAAAATGTAGGGAAAAAAAATAGAATATAAGGCTTATAGAATAAAGTTTAATAGATAAACTCAAAGAGGAAATCAAGAATTAAAAACTATAATAACAGTGCAAAAAAATGGATAAAAACAGAAAATAATGAATTGTTTAAAAATAAAATAGAAAGAAATGGAAAATCCAACCATAACGGATACAATTTTCAGACTTACTCAATACTAAAAATCAGCTATATTAATTTTTAACTGAGGTTTAAAGTTTATATCTGTGCTAAAGATAATCTCTAGTTTAGTAAATGATTAATGATAATCATTACTGTATTTATCTGAAGCGGATGGTATCGAAGTTGTGGGTAGAATGAGTTTGACACCTGTAAATCAAAATATAAGAATTTACTTTTGATAAATACTCTTCATATAATAGAAATATATATGAGATAATGACTTGGGCCAACAAATAAGTGCTGCTTAGCATGAAATGTATCTTGGAGGTCATTTGGCTCTTATTGTATCTTTATTTATATGATTTTAAAAGAATGTATGGAAGTGTGGTTTTAAGCCAATAAACATCACATAATCACTATTTTCTTCTGCTTGCTTATAACTGTTATTAAAACAGGCAAAAACTCACTATACGTATTGCCACACTGCAAGCATAAGAAATGGTGATCATGAGATGTTTATTGGCTTAAAACCAATCCTGCCTAATAGGATATTGGTGGCTATGGTTATTAAAGAACCAAAGACACCAAAATGTATGGGCACTGAACTGAGTTTAGACCTATATGACTATATAAGATGATGAGCTTGGATTAAAAATATTAAGGTGTTTTCAATTTAAGACTCATAGTTTTGTAGTTAAATAGAGGTAAAAGGTGCAGTGCTCTCAAATCCAAAGCTCCTCACTGAATGAAGGCCACAAGCCAGAAACTAGTCTGGGGATATTGGATGAGTAGGTACTAGATGGGGATTTTATGCACAAGCCTTCTGGCATTCATTAATTACTCTAGCTTGCAATGTAGCAATACATATAGTGAGTTTTTGCTGGTTTTAATAGAAGTGTGGAGGTTATTTAATATACTATAGAAATCTATAATAAACTGTATAAAATAATTAAAAGAAGCTATTGACTCAATTCAACAAAATAAAGAATTAACATTTGTTCTCAAATTAATTTAGTAAAAACTCATGTTAGACAAAATACTATAGAACTATATTGCATCAAAAAAAATACATAGAAAATGACAAAATTTGTGTGAATTCTATGAAATATTTCAAGGAAAATTAGTATAAACAGAAATAGAAAAATTTTATGTTAAAGTAGAAAGTAAAAACTCAATTCTAGGATAAGTGTCAGAAGAAATTGAGAAAATATATACTATGACAAGATCTATGAACAAATCTACTGGATAATTTAAAAGGCAATTCTAGAGATGGTTCCAAGGATCTTTAATACGATAAAAAGTTAATCACAAGATTAAAAATTTACTAATTTTGATAGTTAAAAAAAGAAATTACAAATTTATAAATTCCTTGAATGATCAAAAAGATTCTTTTAAGTATACAATGAAAACATTTAAGCTGATTTTTGTCAAAAGTGGCAAAATTAGCAAATTCCATTTTTTTTTTCTATGTTAAAAAATGCACTTTCCTTTTGAAAATCATTGTGAAACAAATTAAATAAACAATTTTATTTTGCTTTGTTTAATGACAGTATTAAAAATGTGCTAATTTTGTTAAAATTTATAAAATTAAAAATTTAATGAATCTTTTGAATGGCAGTCACGTCAGATAAATAAAAATGGTACTAGTACATATAATGCACTCCACCACTAGATGGCACTGGTTTTCACCCAATGCACATCAATATACATGTTCATAGGACGATGATAAGGTAAATTTTATAAATTTATATTTATTTTTTACAAATTTGGAATTTTTTTATATATATTTAACATTTATGCTACTGAAAAGTTCTTTATTTTTAGATGGTGGAAGGGGATTGGTTTGATTTTTAAGAAACAAACTCTTTGTTTTTAGATGGTGGAGGGGGGCTGGTTTTCTTTTTAATTATCATCTTTTTACTTTTATATATATATCTAACATTTATGCTATCGACTTCTTTGGTATTTTTTTTTTAACATTTATGCTACCGAGAAGCTCTTGCTTAATTTTTATGCTTTTTAAAAAATCCTTAAACATTTTGTTTTTAATAAACCTAATTTGTTTTTCGATGGAGAGCAGGTTTAGTTTTCTTTTCAATTATGTAAATAACAATTTTCCATGAAATAATTTGAGCAATTATTGAATAAAAAATACAAGTTATAAATGTTTTGGCACAAATTAAATAAAAAATAAACTGTCACTTAGATGGTAATTCACTTAACTTCATTGAATTTTTCTACATTTGCAATCGCCATTGTATTATTCTCGCACGTATACACGCAAAAACGTGCATTTTCACATGAACTTGGCCAAACTCAACCTAATCTTTCGCAGTTGTGCTCAGTTACAAATAATCCAAAAACCTGTGTGATGGGCTGACAATTCTTACTTTGTACTACTACTTTGATTAAGTTTTCTCACAATTTTTTGTTAATGAATATTTTAAGTGTTTCACATACTTAAAATACAGCTACCATCAAATCATACCATAGCAATAGGTCAGTTGCGCTTACTTGAGGAATACTTTCGCAATACAATGGGTGTAGTATTTTGTTATGTAAGCGTAGAATGCATCACCTTCAAGTGGCCTATTATGGCTACAACAACACTTGTGTATTAGCCATAAGTTAGGCCAATATAAACAGCATATTGATGTGCATTGGGCGAAAACCAGCAACATCAAGCGGTGGAGTGTATTATATGTACTAGTACCATAAAAATAAATAAATAGCGATTTGAACAATCAAAATGTTGCTTTGAGCATATCATAGCTCTACATTTAGTTTTTTTGTTAAAAACAAAAAAACACCAATATTGTCAAATGCAAATGTCTTCAAATTTTTTTTGTGTTAACACATGTAATCTTTTTTTAAAAATCATTTTTTTGAAATAAATTAAAAAAATAATTTTGGCATTTATTTTGATGTATGAATTTTAAAAATTGATAATATTAAGAATTTGTCAGCTCTTTTAATATTCCTAAGTTATTTAGAGAATGCTGTTAATTATTTTATCTTGAGTCAAAAGTTTTGTAACTGGACGAATTTTACATAGCATTTTAATTTTTAAAAATGCAATTTTTGTGAATAGTAATCATACTTGTGTTATTAAGCAATTATCATATTTAAATTTTATAAGACAATTGCAATACCATATTTGTGTACCAACGGCTTTATTCTAGTATTATACATAATTATTGCATTTAAGTACTGATTAGTATAATTGGCAATGGTGAGTTTCTATCTATTAGGATTTCCACTTTCTTATTCTTTACATATTGGTCCATTAGATATATCCTTATCTTTAATCCTACTACTGATAATCCCCATCAATTATTCATATCAATGCTTCAGACTATTGGCAATGGTGAATTTCTGTCTATTAGGATTTCCACTTTCTTATTCTTCACATATTGGTCCATTAGATGTATGCTTATCTTTAATCCTACTACTGATACTCCCCATCAATTATTCATGTCAAAGCTTCGGACTATCCACGATAGAGACAAAAAATTAGCTCCTCCATTTATTTTTAAGACTACATGGGACCTTCTTTCCATTGCAGATATTCGCTCATGATGCTTAGGCTGTACATTTAGCTGTTCCTGACTGCAAGGCTATTTGTGTGATCCTCATCCCGGCTTTGTCATTAACTGTATCGCTTTCACCATAGTACTAATGTAATCATATTATCTAATTAATAAAATTCTTACGAGAAAAAAAAGTATTGCTATAGCAAATAAACGTAATCCATTGTACTATTTTTTCATTAATTTATAATCAACACATATTTTATGTTGTAGTATCATGTTTAAATGTTGTTAAATAATTATAATCCCTTATTAAAGATTGAATGGATAGCTAGCACAGGGAACAGTCAATTCTTCATATTGATTGGTTTCAGACCAATTGAATCAGTAAATAACAGAAGACAGGTTTCCATGGCGATAATGTAAGAATATTTAGACAGTACCATGTCTCAATATATTACTCCGTTTACTTCTACAGTATATATATAAAAGCATATGGCTTTATTGCTCGGAAGTTCATAAGAAGTTTGAGTGCCAGACTGCGAGCGCCATAATTGATCCTGGTACCTACCGAACCCAAGTTGGATGCTTTATTAACCGCACCAAACTCTGCAGAGTATAGTATATATAAATATATGACATACATATTAGGAAGGCAATAATTAATTTTGTACTATACTCTTCATTAATATATTCAAAAATATGATGTAAATAAGCACAAAATTTCAAGTTTTATGTGGAAAAAAATAAAAGTAGCAGGAATTAACAAGTAATACTATACAATTAGTCACCAAGTGATTGTTTATCCTGATACTAGTTATTTTGCATGATTTTTACTTTATTAAAAGTTTAAACAGGTTTTTAAGCTTTTGAGCTGTGCAGATCTGTGCTTGTTACTTGTTAATTTTTCCCCAGTTGGCATTCCAATTTAGGGCAGGTAGACTGAAAGTGGTCCCTGCCCATTTGGACTGTTGAATTGGGAGACAGAAGTACCGGGAATGGCTCAGCTGCTATCAAAGATTTAATGTCTAATGGCCTTGGACCTCATTGCCTGTTGTGGTGATTGGCGCAATGTTAAATATCCACCTATTCAGCTGAAGCATTTGGGTCTTCGCTTCGGGGCTTCAGGGATGGGAATCATTGGACGATGGGCGACTTCTTGGCAGTTGGGCCATGTAGACCCATGTACAGATACACCTTAAACAACATTATAGCAACCCCTTTATCGATATAATTGTTATTGAGGATATGTACCTTTTGTAAACCTGATTAATAATTGTTCTACCGTGTAACATTGAATTTTTTGTAATCCTTTAAATAATAAAGGTTACTTTTGGAAGAAGTTTTTACGCTTTTAAAAATCCTGAAAAACAATTGCTGCTCTATTTATTAAAAGAAAAAAGGGTTAAAAATAAAAACTAAAAAATAAATAATTACAATATGTTTTTCTGAAGTTTTGTGATGATGGTATTTTAGTTGTATTTGTATATTGGACTATTTTCATCATCTAATATAAGGTATTAAATATCTTTAGAAAAATTAAGGTTTGTATATGCATGTTTCGCGTGGTATTATTCTCCTCTCTTCTTCGGGTGTTGCTGGGCTGACCAGTGACAGTACTAGAATGGGAATGAACCTGGATTTTTAGATTCTTGAAATTTTAAGATAATGCTGAACCAACTTGCACTTTGACAGGATGGCTGTTGTTCAGAGCATTATCTTAAAATTTAATATTCAAGAATCTAAAGATCCAGGTTCGATTCCTGGGCTAGTATTGTCACTGGTCAGGTCAATAATACTTTAAGAGAAAATACCACCCAAAATAATTTTTTCCAGTCCATAGCCTTCTTCACATTGCAATAACAAATTTATTTCATCCATCTCACATGCGATCTTTTTCTAGGTCTTTCACAATCTTTTGGGTTTAAGATTTCAACTGTGTATCTATTGTTATACTTTCCTAGCAATATGCCCAGCTCAAATCTATTTCAATTTTTTAATTCATTGTTATGTCAGTAATATTTATTGTTCTCTTACCAAAGTATTTTACTTTCAAAACCTTGTTACTCCTAATATGTCTCTTTATAATTCACTGAATGATCTGAAGTTGCTCTATTGATCTTTTGTTAAATGTTCAAGTTTCAGATTCATAAGCAAGAATTGATAAAATGTATCTATTAAAAACTCCCCCTTTCAAACACACTCGCATATTTCATTTTAATATTTTACCTTGCTCATTCTTTCCATCTGTATCAATGATCTGATCAATGTATTAAATTCTCATTCATGATTATTAATCTTGGATTTTCTTGTGGAAAATCTATTAAAACGTTACTTTGGTCTTTTTGGTTCTATTTTTTTTTTTTTTTTACTATCATCTGATAATTCCTGCAACCATCTCTGTAGATCTGGATCATCATTTGCAAAATCTAGATGATAACAGTTGGTTTTTGTTTTCATGAGTGCATCTTTCATCTTAACTCAATCCTATCACAAACACCTATCAGTCCAGAAGTCAGACCAATGTCTAACACTATAGATCAATTTGAAACCTAAAATTTTTCAATTAAACCATCAATTACATCACATACACATTATTTTTTAAAGATATTTAAATTTACATTCGTATAATAATTGAGAACTTAAACTGGATTCCAAAAGATTGTAAAAGACCCAGAAAGGGACCTTATAAGAGATGGATGGAGGGACCTCATAAGAGATGGATGGATGAAATAAGAAAATGTGCAGGGGTGATGTGGAGAAGAGAGGCTAGAGATCAGATGATGGATTGAACTTGGAGACCTTCATTCTGCAGTGGATTAGTAATAGTTGACAATAATGATATGTATTTAAATATATTTTAAACTTCTATTCCATCACATGTTACTGAAACATATGATCAAAGACGTGAATAGATAAAGTCTCCGTGTGATTTTATTCCCTTTTCTTCCCATTTTAATCCACAAAATACTTCTTATAAAACTACTGTAAATAGTTTTGGAGGTATTAATTCACCTTGTTATACACCTTTATCAGTTCATCTTTTTAGTGTTGCCATGTAGATGATTATTGATTTCTGTTAACCTTAAATTTTAATGGTGCACATGCCATCCATATATGGCATTATCGATGCCTTTTAGTAACATCTTGCTTTTTTCTGCGAAAATATTACTTTTTTTAAGCTTATGTAATAGGAAATGGTTTATTTTGTAAAATTTATGTCCATGAACGCTCTCGTCATCATGAAACAAATACAGTTTGTCATTGTTTTACAATGGATTACTGTGATCTTGCAATAATATTCAAAGTGACATAATCGTATTTAAGTATTGTTGGATAATTATATCACATTTATCTATAGATATCATGGTATTACATTTAAATATTTTTAGATGATATAATATTCAAGTATTATTGAGTAGTTATCATAACATTTCACTTATGTGTTCTTGATTAATTATCATATTTAAGTTTTGTGTGATAGTTATAGTAACATATTTAACTAATGGTGGATTTTTATAGTATATTTAAATGTCAGTCGGAGAAATGTCACATTCAAACGTTGTTAATCAGTAATGTTGAAAACATATATTTGTTTTACGGAAGTTTTAATATCATACATAAGTATTCATGGATACTTATGATAATAATATATCTTAATTACTATTGTATTAAGTAATTTTTTGTGTACTTATTGTTATGTATTAATTGAGACAAATGTATTATTATATTTTAAACTCGCCAAGGAACAAGAACCTCCATTATTGATATATCCTGGACAATTGAAACATAAATTTACCACAGAACCTCCTGCACAATCAACATTACCAAACCAGAGAATAAGTTTATGATACAGAATACTTTCATAAGGTATGATTGCTTTTAACAAATGGAAATGCAACACTGCTTTGACGAATACTCCGAATGTTTAAAAAAAAATAACTGTATGAATAGTAGCACAAGAGATTATATGATATTTTAGTGGCATGATGAACCCAGCAGTTCCACTCCTTTGATTAAATTGATTGATTTTTTAAATACTCCATTGAGAATTATTCCAAGAACTTTAGCAACTCTATGGATCCACCATTTTGTACTGTACTAAGCTATAAAAAGCACATCGGAACATTCCTTACCTCAAATACAATTACATATAAATTGCAAGCATTCAAAATTGTTTTTGGTAGTGTAAATAAAAAAAATACAAGAAAAAAATTATTAAAATCTGATTTTTAATACTTTCAATGGTTTTAATTTAACACTACAAACTTAAAAATTATTTACATTTATCAAAACAGTACATATTGACAGAATATCTAGGAACTTGGTTTAAAATAATAATATACAATTTCTATCAAATATTAGAACATTATCGACAAAATCATTCGCAAAATTATGAAATAATAGAGTTAAAAAGGTTAGAAAATGATTTTCTGAAACAATTTTGTTATTGATTAGAAAGAAAACAATTTGGTTAATCAAATATGCTTCGAGTAAAAAAGAAAAAACTGTGAAATTATTCAAAAATATCAATGTGCCTATCCATGGCATAGATTCACTGGATGCTAAGTATCATGACATATATACACTGCATGTATATATAAAAAAATTGAACAGTTTTGTAGAGAATTTATTAATTCATTGTTTTTAAATAGTGTATAATTTAATGATACTGTAATTATTTAGTTATGATATTTATAAATATGTATACATGCTTTTAAATATATGCAAACCAACATGATTTATGAATAAATTTTCTTTTTCTCTTTTTATAATTACAATTCCTATTTTTTTATTATTGGTATTCAAATGTCAATACGTTGTTGTAATCAACGGAATGGAAACTTACAATTATTATTTTTTTGAATCTCAGCTTAAAAGAAAATAATTTGGTCTTCATCTAGAAAGAGAATGACTTCAGTATCTCGGTGCAAATCCGATCAAAATATTCGACTTTTTCAACACTAAAAAGCAGATCGCGTTTTCGTGCATTGTCAATTAATGCATTCCAGTCCCCATTAACCTAAATATATACATATAGAAAACATTTTGTTAAATCAGAGAAATAATTATAATTTTATTTCACATATATATATTAAATCCAAATAATTACAATAATGCAAAATAAAATCAATGCAACTCTATCGAGTATAGTGATCGTGAACCTATCAGAGTTGCAGTTTTCTCTGGAACAAGCCTAGTCGTTAAGATTTTAGAGATTTAGAAATAAATTTGGAAAATTATGCAATGATAAAATCATCATAATTAGCTAGAGGAGTTGAAATTAAAAATCATATTTTGTATAAGTGTGACAAGCCAACATGGGCTGGAAAGATTTGCTTGTAATAAACATAGCATTTGAGTGGCCTACTAAAATATTTAAAATTTTTCCAAATTGTGTTGAAAAGGTTTATTATCACTGGCAAGTTACGATATAATTACTTAAATACACCTGAGCAAATTGTACACAATCAAAAAGTGGGGAAACCTATGTAATAATGCTTTTTTTAGATATTACATACATATACACAAAATATTTGAGAGCACTATACATAAGATAAAAAACACAAACTATATGTAATAATTAAAAATTAGAATTATCAAAAATAAAAACAAATAAAACACCAATCAAATAACATAAATTATAATAATGCTACACTAGTACTAAAACAAAGATTTTCAAAAATAAAAGAATAATAAATTAATCATCAACATACAAAATATTTATGTATAATATATTTGCTATAGAAAATCTGTAGTAAGATATGATTTAAAAATTAAGTTCGGCATTGTACTTAAAAACTTTATCTTCTATATAAAATCGCTACTTTCTCCGATGTCTGATTGGTGAATGTATGCTTGTTTGGAAGGCTGTCAATTGTCAAATTCCACAACCAATTAAAAAAAACTATTATGTTTGTCCGTAACACTGTCAAACTCATAATTGAAAAATCAAAAAAAAAAACTTTAAATTTGTTTTTATAAATAAATAAATAATTATATCTAACTAAACTGTAATTTATAATATGGGCATTTTATGTGAAGGAAGTAATTCCGACATTAATAATTGTAATTTTTTTATGAAGCATTTGTTTGTAACGCTATAAAATTCACATGTATCAAATATAATAGGATATTTAAAAATTTAAATTTTAATTTAGCTTTATTAATACCTTGCTGTCTATACTTTTGAAGTGAATCAAATAGGCCACGCCACATTGCTCCAAACATTTTCTTTTTCCAATTTTTCAATTGTGAATTTTTCATGTTTATTTATATAATATTACAAGTGTCAAACTAACTCCAAATCTTTGACACCATCCACTTTAGATAAATACAGTGATGATTATTACTAATCATTTACTAAACTAGAGGAGCAGTTCTGTTCCAAACTGTTGATAATGTTTATATATAGTAATTTATAATAATCAAAATTATCCCAAATTCACAACTAAACCAGACTAGCCAAGAAAATAAACTTTAAAACACTACCAATGGTTTCACTGCTACAAGCAGGCTTCACACATTACAAACAATTCCACTTACCTCTCATACATTCTTAATATTAAAAGAACTTTTAAATAAGTTAATTGTTTCAGAATCATAAATTTTTAATAATAAAGATTCTTTAATTCTTCTTTTTATTTCATTTCTCTCAAAGAAGACAAAACCTTAGCTTCATCAAAATTAATAATGTGGCCTGTAAAAATACTTTTAACAAATTTATTAAGTAGCCAACACTCAAATAATCTTTATAAAATTGACCTTTTTGAAACAAAGCAACCCCACTAGAATTATTTAACATCTTATTTCTATAACAATAATTTCTTAAAGCAGCTACTTTATCAGATACAGATTGATAGCTATCAGGTTTAATTATAGACCTTAACCTCTTTACTCTTAACATAATGACTGCATACCAAACAATTAGTCTTTACATTTCTAATCACCAATAGATCTAAAAATTTTAATTTAATAAAATCTATCTCCCCTCCTTCTACCACATATTTTATAGAAGGATCGAAACAATTAAACTCAAAAACCAACTCCTTCAATTTATCATTCTCAACTACAACAAACAATTATCTACACATCTAACAAATAACTCTAAATATAAACAATTCTTTTTAATAATAATTTCCTCTTCCAAATAATTAATATAGACTGAACAAATTAAAGAAGAAATAATAAAACTTATTAGAATCCTCTAATAATAAAAGCAAATCTTTAATAATTTTAATTTTATTTATTGACAAAGATCCATTTTTAACCAACACAGATAACATAAGAACATCAATACTGCTTAATCTATTAACAGATTGATACATATTCTCAATATCCAAACTACTAAAATACCCAATTACTTTCCATTTCAAAATTATTAATCTTATCAAAAGCCTCAAAAGAAGAAGAAATTGTGTAATAACCAAAATCGACAAATTGTTTTAAAAAATTATTCAAGAACCTAGAAATACCTTCTACAACACTATCTGTAAAATCGAAAATAAATCTTGAAGGAAATCAATCTTTGTGAGTCTTAATATTCATAAACATCTTAGTTGGTGTGAAATCACTAGGATGACATTTTAAATAATCTACTCTATTAAACATTTTTAAATTTACCATTTTTTTCGTAATATCTATTATAACCTCCTTTTAATCATATTACCAGGATCTTTTTCTAAAAACATGTATTTACCATTATTTAATTCTTTAGCCATTTTCTCCCAGAACTCATTTCCTTTCACAATGATAAAACGACCAGCTTTGTCTTCATGAGAAATGATCACATCATTAGCAATTAACATATCCTTAAGATGTCTAACCTCAGCAGAATTAACAATAATTTTTTCTTTCCTTTTTAAACTTTTATTTAAAACCAATTGAATACCAACTTTCTGCTCATCACTCAAATTACTAGATTCAATAGACGAAATTGTATCAAAAACTATATTTTTTGAATGAAAAGGAACAAAATTAGGACTTTTACCAAGAATCTCTAATTCTCTATCATTTAACTTAATATCAGAAAGATTAATAACTTTATTAATAGAAACATTGCTCTCAAATTCATTTTCTCGAACAACCATTTTAATTTTCTTTCATACTTCCTACAATAGAAATTTGAACTATTTTTTCTAAACTGCCTTACGAAAAAATTTAAAATTGAATAATTAAAATCTCGCTTCTTATCTAAACAATACCTATTTCTTTTATATTCATAAATAGATTTGTAAAATTTAATAAAATTTTCTTTCAAAATATACGTTTGTAAATTCAAAATTAAATTCTGATTTTTAAGCAACTTTCTACAATCCCTAGGAAAAACATTAAATTCCCTATACACTTTTTTAAGAACATAAAAGTATGGTTAGAAATAAATATCTCAGTTCTGCTTTATATATCCATGAAAAAGATGCAGGCCACACTATTAATTTTGATGAAGCTAAGGCTGTCTTCTTTGAAAGAAATGAAATAAAAAGAAGAATTAAAAAATCTTTATTATTAAACATTTATGATTCTGAAGCATTTAACTTATTTAAAAGTTCTTTTAATATTAAGGGTGTATGGAAAGTAAGTGGAATTGTGGGTAATGTTTAGTTTAAATATGTTGTTATTTTGTAGTTCTTTACACTTTAGAAGTCTGCTTGTAGCAGTGAAATCATTGGTAGAGTTTTAGAGTTGTGAATTTGGGGTAATTTTGATTATTTATTGACTAGTTTAGCTTTATGCTTTTAATGTTTATATTAATTTATATATTATAGCTTGATGTTAAACTGTTTATGCTTCTTCTATACAGAACGTAATAAACGCAATAAGTGCACTTATATTTAAACTATTGAGAAGCTTGTTTATTTCTATAAATTAAATATGGCTTAGCGCTTTCGAGAACTTATAGCGTTCTCATATTCATAGCAAAATGAACTATAATCATAAGGGAGAAATGAATGTAAATATATACAATTACACTCATCTCTCCATTAAGATTCACTTATCTCTCCATTATGATTATAGTTCATCTTACTATGAATATGAGAATGCCTTAAGTTCTCGAAAGCGCTAAGCCGTATTTAATTTATAGAAATAACAAGCTTCTCTATAGTTGCATATAAGCACACTTATTACATTTAATATTATGGCTTATAAAAGAAAAAATGGTATTAATCGATACGCCAGGTCAGCCGCTTGGTGTTATTTCTAATCGATATGCCAGGTCAGCCGCTTGGTGTTGTTTCTCTGCTAAAAACACACAATTATATCGATCTGGGCCCAACTATTTTTGATTAAATTATTTTTATATTTTCTCCGACTTTTATTAAAATATTTTTTCCCAATTTGTCTGACTTTTATTAAAATATTTTTACATTTTCTCCGCCTTTTTTAAAATTATTTTTACATTTTCTCTGCATTTTTTAAAAATATTTGGGCATTTGATACAACTTTTTTACTTATCTTTTGACATATTTTGACATTTGGTACGAATTTTTTTACCAATATTTTGACAGTCTTGTAAATAATTTACGATACAAGATTTGATTCAAATATTTGTACATTTTCTTTTCAAAAATGGCAAAATTAAAAACATTGTGTAATACAAATAAAGCCAAAACAAAAATCACCGTATTTTAAAAACAAAAAAGAAAACCAAAGTTGAAAAAGTCAAAAGTTTTGATCTTAGTTTAACTTTTTTGGGGGGAAGTGGGGGAGAAATAATTTGTTATCACAGAGACAAAAGTTATTTTTGATTTGTTTTTATTTTTAAAAAAAGGTTAATAGAAATTGGTTTTAAAAAGAAAAGTTTTAGTATATCAGCGGTATACAAATAAAGCCGAAACAAAAATCACCGTATAGTCAAAAAAAAAAGTTGCTGTATTTTTTTAAAATAAACAAAAAAAAAACAAAGTTGAAAAAAGTCAAAAGTTTTGATCTTATTTTAATGTTCTTATTTGGGGGGGGGGGGGCAATAATTTGTCATCACTGATCAAACCAAGTTTATGATTTACAAAACTATGAGCAACCTCAGACATTTTATTTGTCTCATAATTTACGTGGCTATTCGCGTGAGTTCTGGGAAACCTTCCAAAATTTGTAGGGAAGCATGGCTATGGTCTTACAATTATTTGTATCAAATTCTACATCGGTTAGGGAGTAAGATCTTTGATTCGAATGCATATTACAAGCCACACCCTCACATCATGCGATAGTGATCTGTTAGGTGTGCGTATTTGCATAGTGTCGCAAAGCACATTAGCAGGCTATAATATTGGTGTGCAACACCATATATGCCTGCCGCGGCTAATATGAACAATACTGTTCTATAGGCCAAAAAGTTTCTCTGCAAAAGCACAGAAATATTGGGCCGTGTAAACGGCATATTTCTGTGTTTTTAGCAGAGAAACAAGCTAGCCGGGCGGACTGACTAGTACCTAAAAAATAAACAAGAACAACTGAGCCTCCCAATGGAAAGCTATGGAAGACTTTAATACTATGTTTTCTATAATTAAATGTTAATAAACAATAAAACAACAAAATGCATTTATGAGCAGCCATGCCGTGTTCAAAACCACGAGACAAGTGAATAAAAAAAAAAGTGATTAGTAAAAAAATTGACCATGAGATTATGGTTTTACAAACACCGTGTTCGTAGATATGTGTTGTAACAGGAACTGGGTTCGAACCCTGTTACAACGGAGAGAGTAAATCAGGCTATGTATGTATGTGTGTGTGTGTTTTGTTTCATGAGTTGTGTATTTGGAAAGGACCACGCAGCCTACACTTATATAGCTATGTAAATAATAATAATAATAGCGGTGATGGGTTACTAATATTAATGTACACATTTTACTTTCTTTCTCTCACTTATTTTATTCTTATTTTGTGGCATACATGTATATTGATGACTATTGTGTTGAAGGGGGTAAGAAAAATGAATAAAATCAAGAGATTTTCAAATATTTTAAAATCTGAAGAAAAAAAAAAGGAATTATGTTTGCCTTTCACGAATCAATTAGTCAAACGGACTGTATTGTTATTGAAATGGATATAGTTAATAGTTGGATGTTTCATTTAAATTAATAAGATTAATATATTATCAAGTTTCGAAACTTTGTGGAAATGATTTTTGTGTTTAGCTAAAAGAAAAGAACAGGCAGAATGTCCATTAAAAAATTAAATTCTTGAGGATCCTATTGTCTAATTATCAAGGTAAATAACAAAGCGTAATTAGAGGGAGTTTCCAAAAATAGCAAAAGTTAAGACCTAGTTGCTAAGTGGTTTTTCTTTTGTTTGGGTATTGGGTTAAAAAGACTTTTGTGAACGATAGGAAAAAAAAAAGAAAAACGTGATTGAAAGCGAGGACATTTTGTTTGTTGGACAGTTTTTTGCTGGCTGTTGAGATTGCAATGAGAAGGCAATATGTGGCAAAAAGAAGAGATTTATAAAAATCATTTTGACCAAAAAAAGAAAAGATATAAAGGAAACTCTATGAAACGCATGGGGTAAAGTTCTCATCGTGCTGGGGTCTATGTTAGACGCCAGCTCCTCCTGTACCTTCGAGGCCACGCAAGATATTAAGAGACCGATTGCCCTAAATATTATATAAAAAAAAAGAAAAAAAACATACGACGAATGAATCCTATGACTGACATTAGCCATTCCACAGATCAGTCATGGAACGATGAACTTGTTAATTAGAATCCTGAATTAAAGACCAAATGGACTCGCAATTTATCCACGTTAACCCAAGGAATTGGAATGAAGGTAAAAGAATTGATAAACACAAAGAGTGCACTCATAAACATTTACTTTAAATTCAGAAGACTCGTCAAAACATTGGTAAATATATTTGCTATTATTTCCAATCTTAAAATACACAAAAATCAAATAGTGTAATAACTTTATACGTATTTTGCTTCATAGATTTTATTCTTTAACTATAACATCCTGTAAACAGAATATTATGTCATATACATGTGTTTGCCACTTTATAATTTCTTCAAATAAACATTAATAGATTTTAAATTTAACAAAACAAACTTTATATATTTTTTTTTGTTTGTTTATTTGTCTCTTTTACATTTTATTATTATTATTTTTTTTGTTTGGAATACGTATTGTATGTTTTGAAATAGATTCCATTATTACTTTCCTAAGAGTGTGTGTTGATATATGTTTAATAATTCCAAGAAACAAATGTGTTAGATCAAGGTAAAAGAAAGAGAAAGAGATTTTAATTCACCTGCCGTTTCTTCTACGGCGGGTTACGCCACCACCCCTGAGCATAAGCTAGTATAAACCAGGCAAAAGCTTAAAATTTATTGAGTTAATTTATTGTTAGCGAATTCTGCGATTCTTGTTAAATAGCAAGATTGGCACTTGGGCCGTAGTCCATAAACGCGGACATTTGCACAATGAGAGAGTTAGTTAAGTTTGGGAGGGACCGAATTGGATTAATTTACGTACCTCCATGTTTGTATTCAGCAGCCGAATCCTTTTCCCTCACCCTTTGAATGACCGAATATTAGGAAAACTTCACAAAAAGAGAAGGATGACTCAGAACATGGGAAAATTTAGTATGGGAGGGGATAGTCGGAGCTATAAATACGATGAATGCATAGGCATATCAATTCAACCTTTGGGAAAAAATGCACGATCAGAAGAAGTCAAATCTCAATAACTAGCTGATAATTAATAAATATAAAGTGAAGTAAAACGAGGGAAAGTGCGTTTTAGTTACAATGTATACGTGGTTAATATAATAATGCATAATGATGAAAGCTTAAGCAGAAGTGCAGCATCATTAATTGAAAAAATTGAGACATTTTACAGGACATAATGGTGAACACTGAGTTTAATCTTAATGCACTGAAAGTATATATATATGGAATAAATAATTTAGCGATTTATGTATGTGTGATAATTTGTCAATAAAAATAAATATCAAGCCCATCCAGTCCTGATTTAAGCACGGTCAATAAGGGCTGGTTTATATAAGAATAGGTTCTATGCGTGATTCACTTATGGTCTTAAAACACATATGGACGGGAATATACATGTAAATTTAACATCAATTTGATAGTGCATGTGTGAAGAGTAATTTCCTTATTACATATGTAAATACATATATATATATGTGTGTGTGTGTGTGTGTGTGAAGCAATGATAATAAACAATAATCAAAAACTTACTTTTAGAGATTTCATATGGCCAATTATAATGAGAGAATATTTAGCTCTAGTTAAAGCTACATTCATTCTGGGCGCATCATTCAGAAAACTGAAACAAAATTTAACAAAAAAAATCTACATAACTTTTGAATGATCAATAAAAAAAAGTACTTAAGAAATTTTGATTTCCTTCAAATTAATTTGGCACTATTACAACAGTAAACACTTAAAAATTATTTTAGATACAAGTGACAAATAAAAAAAAAAAAGGCTGGAAACAATAAATAATACTTAAATAAGATAACACTTTTAGATAACTGTTTGCAAAATATTTTATAAAAGTTTTATGAATGAAAACTATCGCTGATGATAAATGATGCCCTGAAACCCCTTATAAAAATACTGCAAAAACATTAGTTTTAAAATTTTTTTTTTGAGTCTTCTAGAATCTTATTTACGAGATTAAATATTTCTGAAAAACATGTAACATTTGTAATAGCTTTACATATATATCCATTTTAAATATTCCAAAGCTGTCATGGCATTACGAAGAAACAATTTTGAATAATCCTAAAAAACAAATCAATGAATTTTAAGTTATTCACTCGAAGCAAGCTCACTATATAAGACAAAAGAAGTTAATTTAATAATTATAATAGATAAAATCTTACTATTTTCCCTTTTCGTTTATATTTGCAATTTTATTTGGCAAAACGTTTTTTGTCGGCAACCGAAAAAGTTTTTATTATTTTTCTCGTATGAAATATTTACTGCTTCTTAGATACAGTTGAGTATACTTTCAATGTGATTCTGGTGAATTACACCAAAAGTATACTCATCTTTATCTAAGAAGTAAATATTTCATGTGAGAAAAATAATCACACCGAATGTATATTCAGCAATATCTAAGAAGAAATAAATATTTCATAAGAGGAAAATAATAAAAACATTTTCAGTCATAGACATTAAGATGCAAAATAAAATAGATAAAATCTATAAAAGTATACTATAGCAAGTTATAAGTTCGTAAAAAATTTGAGCTCTGAAATGAACAGATGGAGCTGCTATACATGGGCCTTATTGCACTAAGCTGCACAACGCAAACTAAACTAAATAATTTATTGCTCAGGAATTCATAAAGACCGTGAGCACCAGAAGTGACAGAAACTGAAGCCACAATCTATAGACTAGAAGTAGAATGCCTCCAGAATCACCATTTCACTAAACTATGCTAGGCACTAACATTATTACACAATGGTTTTAAATAGATTAAGATATATGATTTGAAAAAGAATTAAAAAAAAAAATATTATTATTAAATTCAGAATTTAGTCGAATTTAGTCCCATTATATGAAAATAATTATGATGTTCAAATGAAATGAAATAAAATAACAAAAGCATAAATATGACTTTAAAGGAAATAAGTATCAGACAAAAGACTTGCGGCATAAGACCAGGAGCATTAAACTTCAGAGAAAGGAACAAAATGTAGAAATGATAAAGATATGTGTAATTAAAAAAAAAATGTAATTAATATCAATCTTTTTTAATCGTAGAAAAAATTTTTATCGTAGAAAAAAAAAACAATCAATCTTATGTTTCAATTAATAATTGTAGAAACTGTGGTACTTGGAAGTAAAAAAAAGTTATTCCAGCGATAACAAGAAAAAGTGAAATTACTACTAAAAAATGAATAAAAAATTTCTACAAAAAATATATATATAAAACTAAAGAATAAGAAAATAATTTAGTTACTGTATTTTCTGAATTCACAAAGATTTTAAATGAAAAATTGAGATGTGAAATTAAATTAAACTCAAGGAAATGATAGAATTATTATAGATATCTTAAAAGAAAGGAGATAGGGAAATAAAATCATTGTCAAAACTATACAGAAAATCTCTAAACAATAGATGTACTATATGATTAGCAAAATGGATTAATAATACTTACTTAAGATTATAAAAAAAATACATTAGAAATTACACGCAAATTTCAGACTTCTATCAATTCTAGAAGAAGCCTCTGGATCATATCCATAATATTCAGCGAAGTTATAGAAAGGATCCATACATATAAGTTATCATTATGTTTTGGATTTGAAACTTATGAAAAGCCATTACCACAATAATTAAAGCTTTGGACTATCATGATATTCAAAAGAATATTTATCACAGAGCAACAGTAGCGATTAGATTACATGGTGACACTAAGATTAATAGTGACAAGGGGGAAATGACAGGATGATTTCCTGTCTCCAAAATGTTTTAGAATAGTTTTACAAAAAATATTTTATGAATTAAAAAAAAAAGTTATGGCAGGAAAAATGCAAGGAGATTATTTAAATCATCTAGAATGCTGATGGTGTGGTTGCTTTTGCAAATACTTCATAACTTCAGGAAATGTTGTGACTTATCTCATGAAAGTAAAAAAGTAGGATTAAATATAAATGCTGAAATAGCTAAAGAAATGTTTAATGGTTTCGCAGAAGAAGAAAACAAATATTAAAAATCACAAATTAGAAGAAGTCAACAATTACAAATATCCTGATCAAATTACTAAAACAGATGAAAATGGAATGGATGAAATTAATATATCATTTACTTTATTACTTTTTACAACCTACTATTAACAGTTTCGATTGCCCCAACAATCTTCTTCAGAACTATAACAAACCCAATACAAATACATGATGAAGATTGCTGGGGCAATCGAAACCGTCAATAGTGCGTTGTAATTATATAGATTTGGCAAGGCAATAAGAAAGACAAAGTTATAATACTCCATAAAGAGGATGAAATTAATGACAGAATTAAATTAAGATAGAGTAGTTTTGGTAGAAATAATGTAGTATTAAAAGAAAATATGTATTTGAAAAAGTTCTTAAATATGTTTTATTAACTCTTACATATGAATCTAAGACTTGGACATTTAATAAAAAAATAATGCAGAGATTTTAAATCATTCAACAAAGTATGGAGAAATGCATGATGGGAGTAACAAGAAGAGATCAAAATACAGCACTTGGTTAAGAAAATAGGTATCATTGATATCATTAAAAGAATTAAGAACTGAAGCGGAACTGAGCAGAACATATTACTAAAAAAGATGATAACAGATGGATAGTCGCACTTTTAAAACGCTTTCAAAAGATTTAGAAAGAGACAACATGTGACGTGGATGGATGAAATAAAGAAGTCAGTTGGGTGTGATTTGGAGACACTTATCATTCAGAGGGATTAAACTTCCATCCTGCAGGGGACTGATGGTAATATGATGACGATTGTAAAAGATAATAGTTACGTCTCCTAAAAATAATTATAGATTCAGTGATCGTAGAAATAAGATTCCTTTTTTCAACAATAGTGAAAAACAATAGTGAAAAACAACACATTTTAATAATTTTTTTTTACAATTTATTCACTGTACTGACCTAGTATTTTCTGTCAGCTCATACTCATATATATATATACACACATATTTTTAAAAATAGAATATATACATTGTAATAAAACTTGTTTTATTAAAAATAAATAAACACGTCACGTACTTTTCTATCAGCTCATATATATACGCACATATATATTTTGTTAAAATATAAATATCGTTTTATAATACATAATTTTTAAATAAATTAACACTTAATTTTAAAATGTAGTTTTAAGAAGTTAAAATAAATTAGATCAAGATCTTGCATGTTTTTTTGATAAAAGTTTGTCTCTTGTTTAGTCTTTAAAAAAATTCTTAAAGATAGAAGGGAAAAGAAAGCAATTAATTTTAATGGTGTGAACTGAGACTTTAAAAAAAAAAAAAACCTATAAATTACGGACTTTCCTTTTGTTTAAAATTAATTAGAATTTTTCTGCCGAAGTCAATGCCTAATCTATAAGTTCCAGTTCGGCTCGGACTCTTCAATACAAAAAAAAAAAAATCGTAAAATCACATTGAAAAAAAAAATAAGAAGAAGAAAGCGCAAAAAGAAAATGTTGAGCGGCTAGATCTAACAGAACTTTCCCCTTTGGGGAACCGCTTCCTATTACCACCTGGAACTGCCTTGTAAATGCCGGACATAGAGAGCTACCCGAGGAGAATGGACTGGAAGATCACGGACAAACCACGATGAATATAGGGTGAAATATTCCACCCACACAGGATCTACACTGATCGATCAGGGTAAATAGACTTTTTTTTTTGTTGTAATTTCAAGAGACATTTGCGTAATAGAATTAGAAGAAGGAAAAAAGAAAAAAAAACCTTCACGTCAAATATCTCAAAGTTTCAGCAATAGAAAGGGGGGATATGTAGTCTTTAAGTATATGTATTTGCTAATCCAAATTAATCCACATTATATTTTTGTGTTATGTTTTATTAAGTAAACTTACCTTTGTTTTCTGTGATTGTTGTTCTTATAATGTACAGATATGAATGAGAAAATTGTATACTCGATCTAAGGGCAAGTAAAATTTAAGAGGATAAGATTTAACATTGGAAAGAGGAGGTTTGAGTGGAGTTGTTTTTAACAAACACACTCTTATAGTAAGTCACCCTTGAGTTCAGTCATAGTTATATACCATGCTTTTTGATGAAAATATTGTATAATTGGTAGAGTGACGACGCATGGTCCTTCGAGAACGATACATGTTAATTCTTGATTAAAAAGAAAAAAGGATCGGGAGGGTTTGGTTCGACAAGTGCGATGGAAGGGAATAAACAACAAATAGAATAAAGGGATAATAAATATTTCAACAACATTGAAGCGTCGATCTATTTCTTTTTATTTATTATAATTAATTCTTATATTTCATTTTGTGATCGTGTGGTTCGTTAAAAAGAAATTATTTTAAGATTTGCATTTGGTGATTGCCGTTCGTAAATAAATTAACCGTTATTATAGAAATTTTATAATACGGTCTAGGCAGAAATGCTTGGTGGCGCCCTCGAACAGCCACCGTATGTTGCAATCTCTTGAAATTTAAGAGCGTAATGAAATGTTTTGTTACAGTACTTTAAATACTTTTTAGCAAAAACCTTTTATTGTACATATATGCATACACAATCTTACATTTCAACTAACCTGAAGTCCTCTTCAGAGCCACTTTTACTTTAATTTTTAAAATTTCACTGTACTTTAAACACTGTTTAGCAAAAATCTTTTGCTATACTATATGTATACACAATCTTACATTTCAACCATCCTGCAGTCCATTTCAGAGTCACTTTTACTTTAATTTTAAAAATTTAAATTAAAGGGGCTCTGAAGAGAACTACAGGGCAGTCAAAACATAAGATTCTGTATGCATATATGTATAATAAAAGGTTTTTACTAAAAAGTGTTTAAAGTACAGTGAAATTTTAAAAATTAAAGTACAAGTGGCTCTCAAGAGGACCGCAGAATTTAAGATTGTGTAAGCATTTATAAAAGATACTATAGCAAAATAAAGGAAGTGGTGAATTTAAATAATATTTATGAATTTTTTTTTTTTACTTTTATAGGCGGCGCATCAATATTCATGTGGCTAATCAGATTAATCCGGGACCAAAAATGAGTTCTATTTACAACTTTTAGAAATACAAGATTGTGGTGTATAAATAGAAACAAGTGGAAAGTTAAAAGATTATCATGCAGCTATGTAAAGAATACTGTACGACAAGCATAAAAGATGGTCGCTGGGTGGGTACCTGAAAATAACCTCCTGTCAGAAGGACATCTATCCAAAAATAAAAGATAAAATTTTGCAGGCGCAATGATCTCGTGTCTAATTATTTTGCTCAAAGTTTGTATTAGAATAGACAGATATTATGGCATCCAGAAATATTTAAAACAGATTAAGGAAGAGGAATTAGAAAATCATATAAGTGCATATATATAAACATATTTTGCAGGTTCATCATGTAAGATTTTAATTTAAAATCTCCAACTAATTTCCCAATTGAGGGCTTGAGTGATTACGTGGAAATGGTGGAGTTTTTTAATTAAAATCTCACACAGATGAACCCACAAAATATGTTTTTTATATCTGCAATCTGTGAAAATGTTCATATGAACATATATATATATAGTTTATATTTAAACTTATGGCATTAAATAGCTATAATAAACCTAATATCTTGCAATGGATCTTTCCGGAAAGGCAACGTAGAAACAATGCTCTTATATATCAACAAATTAAAAAAAAAAAACTTTTTTGTAAGCCATTAAAGATCTTATATAAATCAACCAATGATATTACCTTAGGGGGGGAATCCACCACAAAACATTAAATTTATTAGTTACTCAATATTGTAAGTTTAAATATAATTTACAATATATTACTAAATTCTTAAAGGACTCGTTGACTTCGAATTTGGTTGGTAAAGGGAAACAATTAATAAATATAAACTAATTAGTAGCACTAAGCTAGATTTCTGCAAAACCCTGCCAAAATCATAGTGCTAAATAAAATTATGCAGTATAGGTACGCTTCTGTAATATGTAAATAAGGCGCAATATGCAAATAGGACTAGATATTCCATTTTTCAGACAATGGAACCCATGAATCATTTTTGTTGATGGAATGTGGATTCCTTGCAATTGCCCAAGCCTCTTTGTACTTTCTTTTCCTATCATCTCTTTCTGAGCAAACCGTTATAACATTAGATGGAAAAAATGTAAGACTTGTGGCACATTCATAGTCAAGAAAGATAGATCTGTATTCAATCTTTTGTTTAGCTCTGATATAAAGATATGCATATAGGGCAATTCTTGTGGATCTCTTTGCACAAGATTCCCCATAAAACAGAGTTGCAGGATGGATTAGAACATGCAACTTTATAGACCATCTGAGGAATATGCTCCACAAGTATTTTGTCTTTGGTATTAGAAGAAGTTAACAGTTACAAATACCTTGGTCAGATTATTAATACAGATGGAAGCATAATGGATGAAATTAATCATAGAATTAAACTTGGTTGGAGTGCTTGTGGTAGAAATAATATGATACTAATAGGAAATATGCCTATGTGTTTGAAAAGGAAGGTTTTTAACAAATGTGTTTTACCAGTTCTTACTTATGGATCTGAAACTTGGACACTTAATAGAAGAGCAATACAGAGACTCCAGACCACTCAAAGAAGTATGGAGAAGAGATCGAAAATGCAATATATGGGTAAGAGAACAAACAGTTGTTACTGACCTCATTGAAAAAATTAAAAGATTGAAGTGGAGTTGGGCTGGACATATTGCTAGAAGAGATGATAATAGATGGACAATTGAAATCTTAAACTGGATTCCAAGAGTTTGTAAAAGACCCAGAAAGAGACCACATGTGAGATGGATGGATGAAATAAGAAAGTGTGCAGGGGTGATGTGGAGAAGAGAAGCTAAAGATCGGCGAAGATGGATTAAACTTGGAGAGACCTTCATCCTGCAGTGGATTGGTAATGGTTGATGATGATTATTCAACAAATTGTTAAGAGATGGTGGCAATCTAAAACTAAACCTGCATGTGTTAGCGCCATCTTTCTAGTTATTTGTAAAATATAAGACAGAAGGAAGGCTTATCCACGCATTAGGCGTATTATTAATGCTTTTAACTTATTTTACATTAGTGCAAAATTTACAGACTGTTTTTAATAAGAATGTTGCAATTACAATCAAGACCTATTGAATCGTTAATGTATGCATCAATGCTGTTTTTTCTATCTGCTTCATATTTACATAGACATTTATTTCTACATAAGAAACAGTTAAAGCTGGCCAGTTTGTATTCTATTGGGACATTTGACATCAGATGAATGATTACCATTATTTGTAAAGATTTAAGCTTCATTTTAAAACAGAGCACATTTTTATTTTATTGGATATAATGTCAAGAAAATGAATCCCATAATTGATATCTTTTACTTCAAGAGTCTATTCAAGGCGATGTATTTTTGAGCTCTAGTTGTATGATGTTGATTTGATCCTCTGCCGCACATATGGAACATGTCAACTACATATTGCATGTGTATATATTGTTAGTCGAAGACGTTAAATATTTCAGCAAAATCTCATTTTCAAACTTAGACAGAATGATGCTACATATAATAACAATTAGTGATAATCTCATTGGTCAAACGCCCTCCACTTTATAAAATTCATCTTTGACTACTGCTACAATTTTCCTATCAATCCATTTTCAGATTTCTATTATAAACTTATTTTTATATGGATTGTAGTTGATCTGCTGCAAAGTGTCTTGAATAATGTTAATGGATAAATCACGAGGCACTAAATCATACAGTTCTTTATATCTAATGAGCTAGTTTATGGTCTTATTAATTTTTTATTCTTTTTAAATTTTATCCATGCACTCAAAAGAGGACTTGAGTGTATGTGCCGAATCTAATATCTTTCATCAACCAATCAGCTATTTTCTTTGCTGCTTTGAAGTAATATGTCCCACTGAAGTCTATCATATCCGCCCCTTGAGCAGCTTGATATTCTCAAAAATGCATGTTGTGAAAGCCGCTGAGGGATACATTGCTAAGTATTCTGGATATGTATACGCTTTGTTACAAAGTTTCCTCAATATTGTCGATACAAATTTATCCTTAAAATATTTCATGTCATATGTGTTAATTTTTTTAAATTGCAACTTCATAATTTGTACATTCATTTTTTAAATATAATCGTTGTAGTCTAGCAACTTCTCAAGGTTATTAAAAATCAATACTTAATGTGTAGTATGAATCTATATAATATGAATAAATTTAGGTAGCCTATCGTTTAATTTTAAACATTGCTAAAACCATTTTGATTAATCGAGTCTGCTGTATATTGACTCATTGATTACAGCATATGAATATCAATTCACTAACTAGTTATGGCAAGAAATGACAATTAGTAATGCAGGTTAATTTAAGAACACAATTTATTCATTTAGCATATATATTAAGCATGACATATGGTTTATAGTGAGGATAGCAATTCATCATCCGGTGGCATGCCTGAATGTACATGCATGCAGCCTATAGATACAATTAACGTGAGGTGACGAATCTAATAAAGGGGGGGGGACACTTATAGCACATCGGTGCTTAACCCAAGTATATGTACACAACTATAAAGTGCTCAACAGTTCCGGGTTACACGCATGATATATATATATATAATTATTATTGAACTGGTCCATGCCTATCTATGTTAGTAAGACAAAATATGGATACACACAATAAGGTGTAATAACTGACTGCAATTCTGAGCTTATAAAGCTTCTCCATATTAAATCCCTTATTCAATATAAGGCATAAACAATTACCTTTGCAATCTAAACGTCTTCAAACCCTTAGCATCTCTTGAGGCATATCAACTAAAAATAAGATCGTGGTGATCTGTAAAATAAAGCTAATCAGCTTGCTTAATCTTCAGGAGCTGAGATCCTGGGTGATTCACAATTCCTACGCTGCTTCCTTGTGGCACTAGCTCTCGAAAATTCGCCAGAACTAATGCTTCTTTTTGACTATCCCCCCTTTTTATCTGTTTGGTTTCATTTGTTTTCTGGAGTAATTCTAATTTGTAAGATCAGGGTGCTTTTTTAATTAATCAGTGCAATTATAATTTAGTAATTAAATTGATATCTTGCTAATTAAATTCTTTTCATTATCTGATTATTTAGTTTGTTTCGTTTAATTGCATTTTAAGCCGGATTCCTGTTAATCAGATAACAAATAATTTTAACTTACTTTATACATTTCATTTTAATAAATACATATTTTACAGAGTCAAATGCCTTGAATAAATCAACAAAAGCAATAAATAAAATTAAACCTTAAACCATGACACTTTTCTTGCATCTGTCTGGCAATAAAAACATGTTTATAATACATGTTGGTTCTCTGAAACAATGCTGAGTCTCTAACAGCTCTTCATCTGTAACTGGAAGCAAACTATTCTCTAAAAATCTTGCAAATTAATATATTACCATTCCATTTGAAACTTTTTCTATACCTCACCACGATCTGAAGCCCTTCCATTTTCAAGTTTACAAAAGCTAAGAGCTTCGATAAACTAGATATCTATCCAAAATTTAACTACCATCCAATGATTACATAGGATTGTTGTACCATTTTTCAAGTCCATAATACTTTCAGCATATCAAAATAAAAAAAGATTTAAAGTATACACCTGGGTCTCGTTTTATGCGGTAGATAGATTCCTCAGAAAACGCACACAAAAGAAATTGCACAAAAATAGACTTAACTTACCTTGAAAAATGGGGGATACGTACTGTAATTTTCCAAAAATCGCATAAAAGCAAAGCAACAACATAAAATTACTTTAAAATTCACATAAAAAAAAAATTAGAAAATAAAATATATTTTTATGAGTAATTTACATTTTTCATACATATACAGTATTTTAAACATTATCACTATTTGAGACATCAGATTCATCATGATGTGATGTGAGGTACTGTAGCTTCTCCTTAAACGAAGTCAAGAGGAAATACAACTAAAACATTTTCCAATCGCTGTCGATACTTCCCATTCGCTAAGCGATCTAAAATTGAAATTTTTGTTTCCAAAGAAATTCATTTTCTTGAATGTTTTTTTTTCTATCCGTTAGAGTAAACTAAAAGTTTAAAATAAGAACTTTGACTTACAATAATAAAAAAAGGTGCTTGTATTATAGATAAAGTTGCTGTTGGATGGCACCGTTTTCACGCTAAAACTATAAAATATGAACACTCACAGGCCGTTGATTTTAATAATTTTTCTGTGCATTTTTGTAATGTGAAAATAAAAACAAAACAAAATCGTCTTTTTTAAATATTATTTTTTATTAACGTATACAATTTAAATGATAATAATAAATGTAAAATAAAATCAACAAATTACAATTTGATTCGTGTTTTTATATCGTATGCTTTTTAAATTGTGTTACGGCTTTTTTTTTATCAATTTTCTATCGGATATTTTTTTATTTGTGTTAAGAATTTTTTTGTTGTTGTTTAACTAAAAAATAATAATCGTAATAAAAGTAAAAGTTGTTACGGTTAGATTTAGGGTTAGTGTTCTGTTTGTTTGTAATGCTAAAATAAAAAAATTCAAAATCGTAAGCGTACTCGGACAGAAGAAAGAAACTCAAACTTTTTTAAACAACAACAAACACATACAAATGTCTTCTTTACTTATTAAACATGTTTATAATATTTGCTTTTTATTAAATTTACAAAAAAACCTGTATATTTGGACTTTTCTTACTGGATATTTTTTTCTTCCCGCTCTTTTTTACTTCAAAAATATACAGATGGTAGAATCTTCTTTGTCTCGTGGAATGTTACTAACAGTACATTACTTGACACGTTACCTAATTGAAACTCAATAAAAACATAGATATTTAACATTTATCCAAATAAAAGTTCAATACAGTACGTTGTAAAAATTCTTATAATTATTGTTTTAAAGAATCTGCACATTTCAATAGTTTAAAAAAAAAAAAAAATCCAATGAAAACAACATTTCAATACAATTCAAATATAAACTCTCTCATCAAGCCGTAATAATTTTATAAACTGTGCGAATTCGGAAAATGTAATTGCTGCTTAGCGACATACATGCTGTACTACGACGCGACATAGCGGCCTGCATTCTGTAGCACAACAAAAAAGTTGTATTATAGAAAACGTGGGTTCGAACGTGTCGGCCGCGGAAACAACATTTTTATGTGTTTTAGCGCGAAAACCGCGCCATAGAATGGCGTCTTTAGCTATAAGATGGGTACCTAAAAAAACACCGCCTCACCACTGTTGGGCAAAACTTAATTAAAACTAACAATTAAAAATTAAATTCTTATTTTTGACTTTAATTTTTTAATTTTCAATTCTGTTTAAAAATCAAATTTCATAGTTTCAGATCATATTAATTTCAGATCACGTTAAGTAATTTTTAAATTGTTAATTACAATTAAAAATCAGATTTTAATTGTCAAATTTAATTGTGCCTTCTGCTGTTACTCATTTTAAAAATAAACTTGCGAACACTAAATGATGAATTGATTACGTACTCTTTTTATAAAAAGCAAAAATAGAACGTGATTTAAAATGCAAAAATAACAACAAACATAGTATTTTTCATCTTTAACGTTTGAACAGATTTACATTATAATCTTGTAAAATTTAATGTGTGTATATAAAATGGGGAAATTCTTATCTTAAATGAATTTATTGCATAAAATCTATTACAGTACTATTATAAAGCGCTGAAAATATTGAAATTATTAAATGAAAGTCGACCTCCGATAATGCGCTATTACTTTAAATATGACATGAGTGCGCGAAATTTATAATATTTGCCTGTCTATTAAAGTATGAGGATTGGCTATCTTAATATATATCTGAGCACTTATAGCATATATGTGTAGAGATGGTAATCTGGACCAACTAATGATTGCTGGTTTAGCATGAAATATGTATATTGGTGATTATTTATCTTATCAACATATATATGTTCAAGTGTGGCGAGTGGTGGGTCGTGTGAAAGTCTGTGCTCATATACCCTTTATATTATAATATTTAAAGTAATAGCGCATTATCGGAGCTAGATTTCTGATCTAATAATTTTTATAACATAAAAAAAACCGCATACAAATATATTAAGAAAAAACATGAATCGCATAACTTCAAAATCGCATTAAATAAATCCGCATAAAACAAGACCCGGGTGTATAGCAATCAAAATATGGCTGTAACTTCTTAGTTTTAATCCGCTGATCACTGGTAATCTTTTTTGTTAGTCATTAAACTTCCATCTTTAGATCTGTACATTACTTATATATATTTTATAATTCTGTAGTGAATGCTAAACTCCTCTTCAGTTAAGTATATAAAATGCAAACACTGTCAAGACAGGTAGAGGATTCTTCTTTTTTAGTGTATCTAAAAACGGACTTACATTCCACACTAGAGTCATATATCAAGCTTGAAATTCAAACTGGTAATCAATATATTTGTTGGACAAACATTTAATATAATATCAGACCATCTGAGTTTAGAGGCAATACCATTATTCTAGCATCACCGGCCAATGCTCAATAAGAAAAGACAGTATTTTGATAGCGATGATGCTATAACACTATTGCATAAAAATAAAGTTTTTTTTTCTCTCTAAATTTTCTTAATTTAATGTTAGGACATAACTACAGATCAAATTTTAAACGTTCTTGATTACGCAGTATTAATTATAGTTAAAAGCTGTTTATTATTAATAATAAAATATTTATATATAATCCTTCTACACACTTTCCTTCTTCCTTTCCTTTATTTCTGCTATTTTCATATACAATATTGCAATTCAAATAACTCTTCGGTAGTGTTTTCTCCCACTGGACAAGCCACCAGGTGGCGCTGCAGCTTCTTACTTTTTTCAGCAAAAACTTTTTATTTTTATTATTATAGTTTTGACTGTAACTTGTAGTCTTCATCAGATCTACAAAATTCAAATACACCTGGGTCTCGTTTTATGCGGATTATTTTAATGCGATTTTGAAGTTACGCGATTCATGTTTCTTCTTAATATCTTTCATATTTTACTATATTTATTAGATATCAAGAAATTTAAATTATTAATAACTTATTTTGACTTGAAATACTTTTTTTTTCTCAAAAATATAACGTTATATTAGCAGCTAACGTGAATATGGCCTGAAGCTATATTTAGAATATTAGCTTCTATGTAAATAACCTACTTATACTAATGAGTAAATAATAATAATAGATTTATATTTACATATAAAAATATCGCAATAAATATTCAAAAATTTTAAACTTTTAAAACGTATTTTGTTAATTATAACAGAAATAAATAATTTTTTAGATTTTTAAAATAAATAATAACGAAGATTTTATAAACTGAAAATAATCTTTCTAATGATAATCTATAATCTTTTTGTTTTGATTACGATCTCATTTTTTTACTATAGAAACAGAAAACCATGAACACAGCTCAAGACTGAAAGTGGCGCTAGTTGTATGTCACATGACAAATCTGATTTCTTAACAGTTCACAAACGAATGCATATTGTCAAATAGCCAAATAACTGCTAATGATTAAAATATGTATAAAAAAATGTATAATTAAATACTGTAGTTAATAAGAAAAGGAAAAAAAGTTTGTCATGTATTATTTTTTTTCAAATATTTGAAATTTTTTATTAGTCGTACTTTATTTTATTTTTTTAATGCGAATTTTAAAGTAATTTTTCCTTCTTGCTTTGCTTTTATGTGATTTCTGAAAATTACAACCCCTATCCCTATTTTTCAAAGTAAGTTAAGTCTATTTTTGTGCGATTTCTTTTGTGCGTTTTCTGAGGAACTTATCAACCACATAAAATGAGACCCAGGTGTACACCTAATAATATAACCATTACATAATATATTTTATATAAATTTGTCAATTCTCAAAATTATTAATTTTCTACTAACTTCTTAAAAATAAAATTAAAAAATAAGAAGAATAAAGAATGATATATTAATAGTGATGAGGATAATAAAATTGGGGAGTAAAAAAGGTAAGGTTAGTGTATGATGTATAAAAGATAATATGTATAAAATAAAATATTATGGATAATAGAAGTATAGGAAGATAGGAAAGAGCAAGTAATAATTAAAAATTAGAAAAGTAAGTGTATATGAGATATAATATGTATTAAAGATTTTTAAGGAGTTAATAGAAAATTAATAATATTGAGAATTGATAAATTTATATAAAATATGAAATGTATTACGTAATGGTTGTATTATTATGTGTATTTGAATTTTGTAGATCTGATGAAGACTGCAAGGTACAGTCGAAACTCTAACAATAATAATAAAAAGTTTTTGCTGAAAAAAGTGTAAGAAGAATTATTTCAATTGCAATAAAATATTTACAGAAATAATTTGAGATTAAAATATTATTTATTAGGTAAGTTGTTCAATAATGTTTACTTGTTAACTTAATTAGAGATTTTTGTTTTATGCTATGTCATGAACTTTGAATTTTCTCATGCATTGTATTTCATTATAAACAGGTTTCATGTACAGACATTTATCTGTAATAGATTTTTCAGATACAATTTTCTACATAACCTTGTATTTTAACAGTAAAGACTAGAATAAAACAATAAATTTAGGTGTTAATGATTACATAGACAAATTCTAGTTCTGTTTTACAAAATATGTAATTTTTGGCAAAATATTCTACATCTTTTCAGTAATTAGACAATTCATTAGTTATTCTTTATTTCTAAGTGAAGTTTTGTAAAAACATTTTTCACTGAGCTACATAGTATATTAGATATATTCAAGTATTTTTGTTTTGTTTCTTCCAAAGACAGTTTCTGCATTCTCTTTTAACGATGACTGCGAAGCAAAATGATTACCTATATTAGATTTTGCAAAATATGATAATGTGTGTGCGTATACATATATTAGATTGCATGAGTATGAGATTATATATAAGCTTCAATTACCCGATTTTTCCTGAAGCACTTTTAGCTCGAACGCATGATAAAATGATCATATCTTTTTCTTGACCTTGGAAAGCATCTACAGTATTTACAATAATTTTGTCCAATGACGATCTAAAATCCAAAAATGGATTATATCAATATTTTGACTAAAAAAAATATGTATTAAACAAACATTTTTAAAGTAATCTATTTAAGACTAGGACATTATTATGAAATAATTAGATAAAATTTAAGGTGAAAATTTTCAACTTATCTTTAAATTTCCGTAAGTTTCATATTTACAATTATAGTAGAGCACGAACTACTCTATATTTGGTTTAAGCCCTCATGTTCAAACGTACATAGCATGTAATGGCTTACATTTTATGAATAAGCATTGATTAGAATAAAATACTTGTATTTATTTAACTGCAAGTATACATTACTTTTCAACATGCACATATATATATATGAGGTTTTTTTATAAAAACAGGCCATTAACAAATGTGTTTTGCCAGTTCTTACTTATGGATCTGGGACTTGGACACTTAATAGAAGAACAATACAGAGACTTCAGACCACTCAAAGTATGGAAAGATGCATGCTGGGAGCAAGAAGAGATTGAAAACGCAATGTATGGGGTAAGAGAACAAACAGGTGTTACTGACCTCATTGAAAAAATTAAAAGATTGAAGTGGAGTTGGGCTGGACATATTGCTAGAAGAGATGATAATAGATGGACAATTGAAGTCTTAAACTGGATTCCATCTAATTGTAAAAGACCCAGAAATAGACCACATGTTAGATGGATGGATGAGATGAGAAAGTGTGCAGGGGTGATGTGGAGAAGAGAAGCTAAAGATTGGAGAAGATGGATTGAACTTGGAAGAGACCTTCATCCTGCAGTGAAGTTTTTTTGATGATGATGATGAGTTTGCATATAGAGAGATTTTAGTATAAACAAGAATTTTAAAAAATAATAGTATAATTATTAATAATAAAGTGAGGGGTTTATTTTATTTTACTGAGTATGTGTTCACTCATGCATTTAATGAAGTAATAAGAATAAGAAAAAAAAACTTCTGCATTTTTATTTTTAAAATAAATAACAAAATATCCGACTTTATATGTTCTGGGCAATTTTTTTTTTTCAATAACTTTTTCCCTCTTACAGAAACATAATAGACATCTCTTTATCAAAAAATTACAATCTTCCTAATTATTTTAAAAAGTATTAACTTTAAGTATATTCCAAAAATTTTAACATTGCACTCGGCAAATATTTGATTTTTATCCCTCATAGTGCTCAGAGAAAGAAAAATGACTGCTGAATATTCTAAAATTTGTCAATTTTAATAGTTTTTTGTTTATTTAAATTTGTCTGTGGATAGCATATAACTGAAGCAGTGTAGTTAGACATAATGTAGTCAGCTTCCAGTGTTTGCTCAAAGATTGAAAATTTAATAATATAAAATAATTTGATTTTCTACAACACTATTTTTTAAATGATGAGTTTTTAATTTTTAAATAACAAATTTAGTGCAATCTAAAACTTCATGACTTCCACTCTCTCTCTTGTCCGTTATTACATTTTACTTTACAGTGTCAAACTTTGACCACTTATAATTTTGACACCAACCACATCAGCTAAATATAATAATGATTCTTACTAATCATTCCCTAAACAAGAAATTATCCCTTGTCCAAATATATGAAAACTTTAAATCTTAGTCAAAGATTAATATATATATATATATATAAATGTAAAAGTATAACACCCGTTATAAAAAATATTATATGTAATTTTCAAACAATTTAACGGTAAAAAAAACCCGTATATTTAAATTCATTAGTAGTGCTTTCAATTACATAGTAATACTCGTCAACTGTAAATCAATTACAAATTTTTTATGTTTAAGTTTTAAATTTAAATTTAAATTTTTAAAAGTCTTGCAATTATAAGTTTACATTTGATATTAGCGAAACAAAAATATTAATAAAAGAAAGAAATCATAAAAAGAGGAAAATTAAAGAAGCAATTTTAAGATATTTTAATTAGAAAGATAATGTTATTAATAGGCAAGTTGCAAATACGGCTATACACAGCTTATGGAAATTTACATAACATTAATAATTTGTAATTGATTCACAGTTGAAGAGGATTACTATGTAATTGAAAATGCTACTAATGAATTTAAATATACTGGGGTTTTTTTTACCGTTAAATTGTTTGAAAATTATATATATATGCATTTTAACTATACACAAATACATGACTAACTCAACTTCATATATCTTTTTCCAGGACTAATATCTTTCTAAGATATACTTGAAACTTCCATTTCATCACATATGAATCAGGTTTTAAGAACGGTGAATGAAAATTTTAAGTCTACCTTTAAATATATATATAACATGTCTAGTTATGTTTTAAGCAGATGATGTGTGAGTAGATTGGAACAATTAGCAATAGGTATTATGATCAAATGCTAACACTAGATCATTATTAGTGATAGTTTGCTACTATTGCTACTTCATTAACGTAATTACTGTAACATAAAACTTCAATAGTTTTTTAATTTATGTTAACATTCTAAAATTGAATTGTATATATCATCAGAAGGAAGAATAAACCTGCCAGCTTGTGAGATTGAGGAACAGTTAAATTAGAGTGCTTGAACCCACAAATTTTGAACGGTTTAACATGCATGGAGTAATCAATCTGAGATATGTTTCTTTCTATTGTTAAATCTAATTATGTGAGACATTGGTATGAGTCTTCCCAATCTATTGTAAGCCGCAAATTTCAGTGGCTATGTAGATTTGCTTACGTATTCTGAATATATATCATCGTCATAAC
This sequence comes from Epiperipatus broadwayi, assembly GCA_028023455.1. Taxonomy (NCBI): domain Eukaryota; kingdom Metazoa; phylum Onychophora; class Udeonychophora; order Euonychophora; family Peripatidae; genus Epiperipatus; species Epiperipatus broadwayi. The sequence continues at coordinate 606,796 of JAQFVV010006493.1, forward strand.
GTGTCTCTATGAGATCTGGAAGGTGTCCAGGTATAATAGAATGATTACATTTTCAAAGAGGTTTAGACATAGGCTGGAAGGGAAGGCCCAATAGAATGATTACATTTTCAAAGAGGTTTAGACATAGGCTGGAAAGAAAGGCCCATGGGCCATCCATTGGTCATTTTATAAGGTTGATTATTAAATGTGACTATGATAATGTCATCTAGCTAAGATAAAAATGCTATGATAAAATCCATGCATGCAAGCTTAAGAATAGTTTTGTTGTTAGTTCAGCTTTAATTATGTTCATTGATAGTTTCCTATTGATTGATCCATACAGTTCCATGATGTCAAGTGAAGCTATTTTATATGTTTAATAAGAAATATGAAATCAAATAATGATTTGATGGTTGATTAATTTAGCTGTATTAAAATAATGCGCACCCCCAAAGTCCTACATAAATCTATTACCAAATCAATTTCCCAGCACTGAAGTCTTTCCTTTCTTCTCAACAAAAAACTCAAAATCTCTACTCCCCCCATTTCGTTCATTTTTACACGTCTTCACTCTCTATAAAAATTATCTTGACCCTCTATACATATTCTATGTTCAAAAAATTAATGTTCAGTATTGATCCTGCATCTAGTCATAAATAACATTTACAATCCAAACATCATTCCATTTTTGCCCTTTGGTATTCAAAGCTGCCATCCTTATACCAAATAAACAATAACATCTCTAGTATTATCAAATACACTTTCATTTGTTATGTCTTTTTTTTAAGTAACTGCTTTTTAATTCATACTCAATTTCCCTACTCAAAACTTATTCCTGTCTAACCCCATTATCTATTACCTTTTCCCATCCCTTATAAACTATAATAAATTCTGTACACATTTATAATATAATACAGAGAGCGTACCAATAGCTCAAAACAAGCTCTTAATTGATAAGTGCATTAAGTGAAAATATTTAAAATCTCTATCCGGAACATTCTTATCCCACCAGACCAATTGTTTTCGAGCTTATGGTTTATAAAAGCAATGTCATGTTATATATGACTTGCTTTATTGATTATTTATACTATTTATTATATAAATAAGCAAAATTCATTTTCTACCTATTAATTTTGCTCCAATCTTATTGTCTCTCATATAATCCAATTAACTTCACATATTTTAGCTGCCCAAATATTTTTAATTTCAATTTAATTTCTCTCAATACAAAAAAAATGTCACATTTCCCTTTGATTAATATCATTTGTTATCCACAATTACCCTACCTGAGATTCAGGCTCACTACAAAATGCTTCATTTCCAATATTAAGGCAAGCATTTCATTACCTAATCCCTCATATTAACTATGAGAGAAACATGCCAAATTTCAATCAATTCTCCCTCTCTTTTTGTTTTTTGTCCTGATTCTAATTCCCAAATATTGGTATAATTTATTTTTCGATTTAACAAACTACCTAAATAGTATAATGAGAATTAATGTTTCTTCTTGGATGAAGACAGAAAGGTCTTCACATGAATCGTATACACAGAAATTCTCTTCACCAAATCAAACACATTCTATTCTTTTGAATTCATTATGTCACAGTAAACTCATCTATTCCGCCCTTCATCTCCCTATTAATATCTTCCAATATACAATCAAAGCAGGTGTTTAGAGAAGTAGTAATTGCTAAATACATAAGGCTAATCCATTCCGAATTAGGGTCATAAGTTGGCGCAGTTGACATATATGATATTTCTAATGCATTAGAAGCATGGATGAGTATAACATACGGTAAAATATAAATATATATTTTGGAGGGTATATAATGGCTCTAGTTTCATAGATGGATAAAATATGTTATCCTCCAAAATAAAAATTTGCGTTAATAATATAATGTTCTGCTTATTATTATTATTATTATTTTGTTAAAGATTTTTAGTCATTAGGGGGTTAAATTATGAGATTTTATGTCTAATATGAAAAGAAATTTGTAGACATCATTAAAATATTAATCACACTTAATTTTTTTACCAAAAATGCTAATCTTCTATTGGTTGAAAATAATTATTGGATCGCAAAATAATTGAACCAATAATTAATGCACAAAAATACTTTTCTCGTTTTCAAATTTCTACAGTATTTTTCTCATCCTTATGGAACCTGTTTATAGATAAACTACCAGATAAATTCTAGTGAAGAATTTTACAATGATACTGATATATAGTGGAATGGCTTGATCATTAAATAATAATTGTTATATTTCTATGGAAGGAAATAAACCTCCGATTATGCGTCGTTTCATAACTATTATAAATCTCCGCACACTCCCCCGTCGGTAAGAGTTTTCAAAGCTTAAGTGAATCACTTAAGCTTAGAGCGTATTCGTATATTCACCAATTCTTGCTGATCCTGTTTACATCAGGGCTTGAATCTACTTCCTTTTGCACAATTATAGATTTTCAAACTTAATAATAGTAGATTTACAATTGTTATATTTACATATGTTATCATTAGTAGGTAAAAGTATGTTGTAACAGTCAAAAAACTTGTGACTCGTAAACATAATGCAGAATTCGACCACCACACAGAACAGCAGCACCATCAAGGTAGCGAAGCCACCCATGGTATTGAGTTCGAACATAGTTTGTCGATTCCAGAATACAATCCACGAAACTAACACATCTGCTGCGACATTAGTAAATATTTCTTTAGGCACGGTGGTCAGAGATATGCAAGAGATTCATGATTTTATTTTCGAGTTAGCCAATAATCAAACTAATATTAGTTAAACATTCGTATTTATAAAATCGAGGAAATATTATATAGAATGGGTATCGAATAAATGAAACGTAACTGCAGACGTATAGTTTAAAATTATTTATTAACACATTTTAATAAGATCATTTACTAACAATATTTTATGGATTAAAAGCTTCAGTAGCGGGATTTGCGACATGATTATATTTTAAAGAATACATTTATTTATTTGTTTCCAAAAGGAATTCATTTATTTGAAGGTGTAATCTAGCTACCTAAAATTCTCGAGTAAGTATTTCTAATGCATGCCTGGAGGGATTTATACCTTTGCAATGCAAGTCTAAAGTAAGGGTTATCAGAGTAGCGGCAGACATATATTTATTTAATTAAAATATTTATTTATAACTAAGGGCAAACATTTATTTGAGAGTGAATTATGAAAATAATACAGAGGCGCAGTGATATATAGAATAATAAAATTAAGTAAAGGAACACGTGGTATGCTTAAGAAAGGAGATATGGAATGGCAGTATATCGAAACTGCAATGCCGTGAATGAGTTTATAAGAATGTCGGGCTGGTCTCTGCCATCGGCCCGATGAAGTAAGGTGTCACATAAGCATAACCAGGGACAAGTAGTCCATGTCGCAGTTTGCCGGCTGCCTGCGTGACGACGTCAAGTCCTACGGGAGCACCCATTATATCCGCTTGTGTAGGACGACTGGGGTTAATTTCAACCCTGAAGAATCCAGAAATTTCACGGCGGAATGGGTCATCGCGTCTCTAAAACGTAACACATGTATAATGACGATTATGATAAGATTTAAATAGATTTCTAACTCGGCCCTACATTATCAACATTTACTAAAGAATGTTGGCGACTCTCAAAGAAATGTAATTTGATGGAATTATTCATTAAGATTTAATAAATACAAAACATATCTAAACTGGGAATGATTACAACTAATATGCCAGCCATTTGCGAAGTAGTAGACCCTGCATTACAATAAATGATGCATTGAATGCGTGTCGATTTATATGAAAGTTAAGTTATTTATGAAAGTAAATATTAATGAAAATTTGACACGCATTCACTGTTTCAAGCGATCATAGATTTAAACTTTGAAAATAGAGACAATTATGAGCATGCAATAATTAAATAATAAATATAGATAAAATGTAGATTTTAGAAATACGCACCCAAGAAAGATAGAATGAGGTAAGCTAGATTATTAGAGAAATTTACACATTAAGTTAATTATTCAGTTTTAGTTATACATATGGTAGTTTGTACATTTTATAATTTAGATAAGTAGTATGAAGAAGAGCTATAGCATGTTATTAAAGTATTCTAGAGTTTGAACGCAGACAGGTACCTGTTTTATAAGAAGTTTTCCCAGTCCATTGGGTTAGTGGCAAATAGTTCACGAGTGGCAATTCTTTCTTGTATTTAGATATTTCATTTACTTTAACAGCAGCTTTCTCATTTATTTCAGGCAGCAGATCTTCATGGTGAATTTATGACGGGCAATAGAAAGTTCGGCATCCGATAAGCCATCTCCCGATGGAGAATAATCTAGGTGCTTTTACTCGGTCATACCTTGGCAGGAACAATTTATTTTTATATTTTGGAGACTCTCAGTGATCGAGAGCAGAGCTAAAGTTTAAGTGAATGTCTCCATCAAGTCTAAGATGGCCTCTTTTCTTATCTTGATCTTTCACATTTTTGTTAAGGTATTTTTTAGGTTCTACTTAATCTGCCCTGAGGATAATCAATGCATTTTGTTGGTTTTAATTATAAAGAAAGCTGCCGTTCTATTGTTTACATTTTACATTTACTAATTACATTTTGGGGAATTTTTCTTTAATTAATCTATTATCTATCGCTGACGGATGCTTTTAAATTTCAAAGACAAAAAGGGAACATAAGATTATTTTAACTTTTAATTAAATATTACATCAGATTTTTTTAGAATTATTATTAAACGAAATTTAAACAAAGCAATAAATACGAACTTTATAATCCAAAATAAATGATTAAAATTATACAAAATTATATAACTAAAAGAAATCTAAATTATATTATTTTAACCCTATTTATTGCCTTTAATTTGAGATCGAAATGTGTGCGTTTTTATGCTGAATTCTACATATATTTATACATTTTTAATATTGCTACACACACAACTCGATACCAAAAAGTTTAAATTTGGGGCGGGATAGACCGGTCAGTGAGAGACGACAGAAAAAGGTGAAACTTAAGATTCGAATACGAATCTTACTGTTTCATTTCCCCGTACTTCCCGTGAACAATTAAGGAAGAACAAAGGAGGCAAGAAAGAGAAAAAAAAATTTTTTTGCATTACATAATTTAAATACGAAAAAAAATTATTATTTTTTACAGATATATTGAAATATAGAAAGCAGAGATTACATGAAGCAACGAACAATTTATATACCCGGATCTAGAATTTATAGTTTAATTAAAATGGCCTAATTTGGCCGTGTCTGGTTAAAATCATAGTAATAATTAGTTAAACTAAATGTATATATATAAAAAAAAACTTTTTACGAGTAATAGTAATTAAAACAATAATATATATAACAAAATTTCTATCTAAAACCCTATTTGACTAAAGTACATTCCATTCAACCAAGTTCATTATATCAAGTTCATTTTAATATTTTCATATACGTTTAATAACCGTCCTAAGAGTCGAATATTTTTACAACCCCGGGTCAGGTGGATAATACCGATCTCTCGTCGTCGATGACTGCGGCCTTGGGTTTTCTAATCTTTGCCTTTTATCGGGTGGTTCTTTGGCCCAATAGTTAAAATCCAATGTAGTGAGAAATTCAATCATTTCTTCTATGTCTTTGATCTGACTGCCTGCCATTAATTGTTGGATGGTTAGCGACATACTACGCTGGATGGTCCCTATGATGTGTGAATCTGAAAAGGCGAACGTTGTAAGGGATTTAAACCGGTTCGCTTGGCGGAGGAAAAACTGTGTGTGCGTCTCTTGGGGTATCGTCCCATATTTTTCCTGGCAGAGCGTATTGTAGATACCGCTTTGACGCTCGTTGCTCCAGTAATGCTTCATTAACGCATCTTTGTATTTTTCTATGGTTTTAGGCTTCCATCTCACCATATTCCACCAGTCCTTGGCAGATCTCTGTAGATGGTAACTGGCTATCGCTATCTGCTCATCTGGCCCTGTCTTATGAACTTGGAAGAACTTTTGTAAGCTCTCTAAGTGGGCTTGAGGATTTTCTCCTATCTCCCCTCTAAAGATTTTGATGTGGATCATCTTTGCCAAGTAGCTTTGGTGTCCAATGTCTATCTTCGTCTCTTCTTTAATGCTGACTTCCTTCTCCGGTTCTTGTGGGCCTTCATCGGCTGGAATGAGGTTTCTTTGCTCATCACACTTTTTCATATTTACTACACTACCTGCTTGCCCTTCTACTATCATCGGTTCATCTGATCTCTCTGACTTCCTTTCCTTTTCCATATCTTTAATCTCTTCTTCCTTTTTACTAACTGGGGATATTCCAAAATGTTCCTTTATGGCTTCTAACTCTCTCCACATAGTGTCTTTAAATTCCTGATATTCTCTAACTCTTATCTTTTCTTCTTCCTGTCTCTGTTTTGATTCGTCCTCTCTTCTTTTTCTCGTTTCCTCCTTATACATTTTCTTCATTTCTTGCATATTTTGTCTGAGTATTTCCTCAATGAACTTGAAATTAAAGTCCATTGATTCTCTGTATTGTTGCGGAGTTTCCCCTCGCTCGGGTGTCGACTCCAAAGCTTCAGATAAATCTACTTGCTCTATATCAATATTTTCTGATTCCATTTTCTTAATATGATTTATTTATTTTATACTACTAGCATTTGACTACTCCCCACCGATATATTGGCCCTATAACACTCTTTCGCTGCCCTCACCTACTCTACATTGCCCTATCTCTATATTGCTGCGTTTAACATATTTAACATATATATTATAGCGAACTACTGGTAACGCGTATAAACCACTGCTGTCTATGATATATATATTTGTACTTTTACAAAATATTTACTGTTAACATATATAACAAGCTTCTGCTGTCTATGCTATATATATAACGGTGCTTTAATAAATTATTCAATGCTACCTGCTTTCTCATTTAGCGACTGATTACTTTTTTTTTTCTGACATATATATATATAAAAAATATTTCATTAGATCCGAGTATTTTCGTTCCTTCTTAAATTACACACACATCCCTGCTTTCCTTAAATTTGTTATTACGCCTGCTGTCCTTTCATTCACTCGACCCACATTATTTCACTCGATTTATTTTTTTTCATTATTTTTATCAAAACAAAATCGTATATATATAGAATAATTAGCTAACTCGAGTAACGAACGCTAAAAAAAATTTATATGCGTTATATTTTGCTCAGGGTATATATGGGTTTTTTGTATCGAAAGCTCCACGTTGGAAAGCGCCAAACGCTAAAAAAAAATTCTACTATGTAACAGTCAGAAAACGTGCGACTCGTAAACATAATGCAGAATTCGACCACCACACAGAACAGCAGCACCATCGAGGTAGCGAAGCCACCTATGGTACTGAGTTCGAACATAGTTTGTCGGTTCCACAATACAATCCATGAAACAACGCATCTGCTGCGACATTAGTAAATATTTCTTTAGGCACGGTGGTCAGGGATATGCAAGAGATTCATGATTTTATTTTCGAGTTAGCCAATAATCAAACTAATATTAGTTAAACATTCGTATTTATATAATCGAGGAAATATTATATAGAATGGGTATCGAATAAATGAAACGTAACTGCAGACGTATAGTTTAAAATTATTTATTAACACATTTTAATAAGATCATTTACTAACAATATTTTATGGATTAAAAGCTTCAGTAGCGGGATTTGCGACATGATTATATTTTAAAGAATACATTTATTTATTTGTTTCCAAAAGGAATTCATTTATTTGAAGGCGTAATCTAGCTACCTAAAATTCTTGAGTAAGTATTTCTAATGCATGCCTGGAGGGATTTATACCTTTGCAATGCAAGAGTCTAAAGTAAGGGTTATCAGAGTAGCGGCAGACATATATTTATTTAATTAAAATATTTATTTATAACTAAGCGCAAACATTTATTTGAGAGTGAATTATGAAGATAATACAGAGGCGGAGTGATATATAGAATAATAAAATTAAGTAAAGGAACACGTGGTACGCTTTAGAAAGGCGATATGGAATGGCAGTATATCGAAACTGCAATGCCGTGAATGAGTTTATAAAAATGTCGGGCTGGTCTCTGCCATCGGCCCGATGAAGTAAGGTGTCACATAAGCATAACCAGAGAAAAGCGGTCCGTGTCGCAGTTTGCCAGCTGGCTGCGTGACGTCGGCAAGTCCTACGGGAGCACCCATTATGTCCGCTTGTGTAGGACGACTGGGGTTAATTTCAACCATGAAGAATCCGGAAATTTCACGGCGGAATGGGTCATCGCGTCTCTAAAACGTAACACATGTATAATGACGATTATGATAAGTATTAAATAGATTTCTAACTCGGCCCTACATTATCAACATTTACTAAAGAACGTTGGCGACACTCAAAGAAATGTAATTTGATGGAATTATTCATTAAGATTTAATAAATACAAAACATATCTAAACTGGGAATGATTACAACAAATATGCCAGCCATTTGCGAAGTAGTAGACCCTGCATTACAATAAATGATGCATTGAATGCGTGTCGATTTATATGAAAGTTAAGTTATTTATGAAAGTAAATATTAATGAAAATTTGACACGCATTCACTGTTTCAAGCGATCATAGATTTAAACTTTGAAAATAGAGACAATTATGAGCATGCAATAATTAAATAATAAATATAAATACGCACCCAAGAAAGATAGAATGAGGTAAGCTAGATTATTAGAGAAATTTACACATTAAGTTAATTATTCAGTTTTAGTTATACATATGGTAGTTTGTACATTTTATAATTTAGATAAGTAGTATGAAGAAGAGCTATAGCATGTTATTAGAGTACTCTAGAGTTTTGAACACAGACAGGTACCTGTTTTATAAGAAGTTTTCCGAGTCCGTTGGGTTAGTGGAAAATAGTTCACGAGTGGCAATTCTTTATTGTATTTAGATATTTCATTTACTTTAACAGCAGCAGCAGCTTTCTCATTTATTTCAGGCAGCAGATCTTCATGGTGAATTTATGACGGGCAATGGAAAGTTCGGCATTCGATAGGCCATCTCCCGATGGAGAATAATCTAGGTGCTTTACTCGGCCATACCTTGGCAGGAACAAATTATTTTTATATTTTTGGAGACTCTCAGTGATCGAGAGCAAAGCTAAAGTTTAAGTGAATGTCTCCAGCAAGTCTAAGATGGCCTCTTTTTTTATCTTGATCTTTCACAATTTTGTTATGATATTTTTAGGTTCTATTTAATCTGCCCTGAGGATAATCAATGCATTTTGTTGGTTTTTAATTAAAGAAAGCTGCCGTTCTATTGTTTACATTTTACATTTACTAATTACATTTTGGGGAATTTTTCTTTAATTAATCTATTATCTATCACTGACCGATGCTTTTAAATTTCAAAGACAAAAAGGGAACATAAGATTATTTTAACTTTTAATTAAATATTACATCAGATTTTTTTAGAATTATTATTAAACAAAATTTAAACAAAGCAATAAATACTAACTTTATAATCCAAAATAAATGATTAAAATTATACAAAATTATATAACTAAAAGAAATCTAAATTATATTATTTTATCCCTATTTATTGCCTTTAATTTGAGATCGAAATGTGTGCGTTTTTACGCTGAATTCTATATATATTTATACATTTTTAATATTGCTACACACACAACTCGATACCAAAAAGTTTAAATTTGGGGCGGGATAGACCGGTCAGTGAGAGACGACAGAAAAAGGTGAAACTTAAGATTCGAATACAAATCTTACTGTTTCAATGTGTATCATTTTATGCTGCATATGAATTTTAAAAAAAGAGACTTTATTAATAATCAAAAAGAACTAAAACAAACAACAAAAAAAATCAATAATGTAGATTAGTGAAATAACAAATAATTTTCTCAAAAAAAAAAAATGTAAATAATTTTTTTATCTCAGAATAAGACATGATTATTTTATCCGGAAAAGATAATTTGTATATAAAATAATTTTCCACAGATAATTAAGTACACTCTCTTAATTATAAGCAAATTTTTCTATGGTTGGTTAATATTTAAAAAAAAAAAATTCTGCCATCAATATCAAAAGAAATGTAAACAAATTTAAAGAACTTTTAATTATAAATCAAAAACTCAATAATTAGAACTATTCATGTAATGGTTAAACATGTGAGTTGACGTTCATTAAATATCTAATAAGTAATCTTTTTTCCTCACTATTATGCACTCTTTCGCACCTATTAGTTATTTAATATTTAAGATTTTATAAGCTTATTGCTTTCGGGGTGTAACTTTGGATCTCATAATCATAGCTTTAAAATGATAACTCCGTTGTAAGTTGATATTTATTTATGCAAATGCATTTGAATATTTAACTAGTCCATTGTTTGGAGAGAGCAACGCAAGCTTATCTTCTGTTAATGGAGCTGAGGCCATTTGCAATACAATAAGCGCATCAAACAACCACAGGTCATTCATTTGAACCCACCACTGCCCAAATCATTAGAACAGAGAAGAACGATGCCAAAAGAAAGATTAAAGAGAGGCTTATTGTACTGCAGATATGAACTCAGCGCCATTAAAATAAGATACTCTTGCTTTGTTCTCTCCAAATAATGGACTAGCTAGGAGTATGGGATCCAAAGTTACATCCCGAAGGCACTAAGCTTATAAAATCTTAAATATTGAATAACTACAGCTTCACTAATATATGCGAAAGAGTGCATAATTATAATTAAATATCTAATGCAGATCGTGTTTTAAAAAAAAAAAAGACAGAGACTATAGAGAAGATAGATTTGGAAAAGTATTCATCTAGTCTGACTTAACTTTCCTTTCTAATGCATTTGGAAATCCTATGTAACTGTATCTAAATTATTCAAGATTATACTGGTAATAAATGAAAATAAAGATCATCTTATGACTTTAAATAATATAATAAAATCTCGATCAAGTTTTTCTAATTTTGATTCTATTATTTAGAAGCCAATAATTTATAAATTAATTTGTAAAAAAAAAAAGCCAATTCAAAATTATTTTTATATAAAAAAAGATACAATATTTTGAGACAAAATTTTCAAAATATATCTTAGAATGTCTGCTATAAGCTTATTCTTTTCCTTAATACAAAATCTCATTAAGTTAGATCATTTCTTCTGTTCGTATAAATCATTTTTACCAAGGAGACAAATCATTTCACCTTTATGATAAATAGTCTTCTTAGATAAAAATTTAATTTCTAAAACATTAGAACATCTTTATCTATTATGTAAAACCATCTTTTTTTGCTGCTACAAACTGTGGTGGTGATAGGTTCATCTTTCTTTATATATACTTATGACTATTTATCTTTATATGTGTGTGTGTGTGTGTGTGTGTACATAGGTATATAGCAAGTCTAATATATTATAGATAATAAATCTTACTTATTTAATTGACTACGTAATATATCTCTTTATTCTTTATAAGGCGTTATTATCCCAAGTCGATGCCGATAGGTTCAACCTTCTTCATACATACATATTTATCAGATAAAAGTAGGAAAATAGGACTGAAGTTAACTGTTAAAAAGTCTAAAGTAATGTTCAATGGATTTTCTCAAAATATGAAAATAAAGACTGATTATGATGAGTTAGAAGAAGTTAGCAGCTACAAATACCTTAGTCAGATTATTAATACAGATGGAAACATAATGGATGAAATTAATCATAGAATTAAACTTGGTTGGAGTGCTTTTGGTAGAAATAACTTGATATTAAAAGGAAATATATCTATGTGTTTGAAAAGGAAGATTTTTAATAAATGTGTTTTACCAGTTCTTACTTATGGATTGGACACTTAATAGAAGAGCAAACCACTCAAAGAAGTTGGGAGTAACAAGAAGAGATCGAAAACGCAATATATGGGTAAAAGAACAAACAGGTGTTACTGACCTTATTGAAAAAATTAAAAGATTGAAGTGGAGTTGGGCTGGATATATTGCTAGAAGAGATGATAATAGATGGACAATTGAAATCTTAAATAGAATTCCAAGAGATTGTAAAAGACCCAGAAAGAGACCACATGTGAGATGGATGGATGAAATAAGAAAGTGTGCAGGGATAATGTGGAGAAAAGAAACTAAATATCAGAGAAGATGGAATTGCACTTGCAGACCTTGATCCTGAAGTGGATTAATAATGGTTGATGATGATGATTTATCTTTTATGTGTGTGTGTATGTGTACATGGGTATATAACAAAATAATTAAATACAATTTCATGCCTAATATATTATAGATAATAAGTCTTACTTATTTAATTGACTACGTAATATATCTCTTTGTTCTTTATAAGGCGTTATTATTCCAACTCGATGAGCTTGTATATGCCGGACAATAAATTTACATAATTCTATAATACACTTAGCTTCGGGATTATTTTGTACAGATCTGCCAACAATAATGATAATTAAAAAAAAATTATGTTATTACTATTTTTTTTTTAAAAATTAAAAAGCAATAAAATGAATTTACATACATTTTAAAAACAAATTTAAATCTAGCAAAACAATTCAAGAGCAAATTTAAAGATTAGTAGAAGATAAAAAAATATATATTTTCTTTAAATTCACATCATAATCTTTGAACTGCAAAAATAATAATATTCATTAACTTTCATATTCAGAAAATGACTATTAGTTTTCATTTAATTAAAAAAAACATGTGATTAACCTGTGATTTTAAAAGTAACTATGAAACCAATATTTTTTTTAAAAAAAAAAAAAGATTAAAACTATTCTTAAAAAATAATTGTTATGAACTTTATTATAAACAAAGCAAAGCAAAACTCCATATAGTAGTGCCACCTGTGCTAAACAGAGTAATCAATGGACGCCAGAAGACTTGTGCATAAAATCCCTATCTAATGCCTACTCATCCAATATCCTAAGGATTTTATGCACAAGCCTTCTGGCGTCCATTGATTACTCTGTTTAGCACAGCTGGCACTACTATATGGAGTTTTGCTTTGCTTTGTTTATAAACAATTATATGCTAGTATTGGAGATGTGATCATGTGAAACTTTATTATAAAATAGGACAGTAAAAATAATAATGTTGTCACATCTCATCTTGCCTTCAAATAATGGACAAGTCCACTTTTCATATGGTGGTCGGATTGTTAATTCATTTCCACTAATCAATGTGTACATACAAAGATAATGCACAGACAATGGCAAGAACAGGCCAACAGATAATGATGCTCATTGAATCCGAATGTTTGCATTAAGGTTGGGGATTTGCAATAAATATTCAGCCTTTTTGAAGATAAGGGAGAGACCGACTGTCAAATCTATGCGTTCTCCAGAGAGCAACTGCTAAATCTGAATAATGGTAGCCTAGATCTCCATATACAGTTGAAGAAAATACCTGTTAGCTTGAACAACAGTGATCGTTATCCAGACTATAGCTATTTAAGCTAACGGTTAACACAGTGAGGCAACTCCATGTTTAGGACCCAAGCTGCCAAAACCAAAACCGATTCGAGATACGCTGTAAATACAGATGGAAGAGTTGCCATACCTACTCATGAGGCAGGCTGTCAAGTAGAGCTGGAAGTGGATAGAGAAATCTATAAGGGCCCATACAGTCCCTTCTTCAACAAGTCACATTAGAACCAGTAGCTATGCCCTACTATACAGTAGTAGGCTGAGTACAGCCATCATTACTTAAATCCATAAATATTGTAAATATATTAGAAATCGAGTGTATGTTTGTATCTATATATTGCTAAAGAAATATATTATTAAAATGTATGCATACTCGTTTGTGTTTATATATATAATCGTGACTAAACACAACAAATAGTGCATGGTCTTAAAAATAATTTTAACCAAAATATTTCTTTTTTTAAAGTTGTAATTATTAAATGAATGGATGTATAAAAGTTGAACAAGATAAAGAAAACTCATCTATTATCACTATTTCTACAGCGTAGCATCACCATTTGCATCAAAAACTGCTTTCGAACACTATCTAAGATAAGCTATTTTTCATTGAAAAAAGCTTCAAGACCTCTGAGATATGTTAGTGGAGGACGTCAACTTTTTACTCGTTATTCAAGAATGTCCTAGATACTTAATATTTAAACCAATTGTTTAAAGAAAATATAAAAAGTGGGGAACAGCATCGCTGATATGTTCCTTAAACCAATATTTTAAATTAATGAGCTGTTTGAATTAATTCAGACAGTTCATCAATTTTAAATATTGGTTTAAGAAACAAAGTTCATAAACTCCATATACTTACTAAAATTAAAAATATATACGAGTTATAAAATATTTCTTGATTTCTACTCTCTGTGGTATATAACATCTATTCATATTGTCACCAACTTTTAATAAAGCCATTTCAATATACTTACGAGCATAATATTACTTTGCTTTTCACATTTAGGATGTTAAAAAATTCCAATTGCATTGAGTATGTTTGGTTGGAAAATGATGAATATATCAATATGAATTCATACATAAATGAATGTAAGAAAGAGAAATGATGTGTAACACTAGTTGAACTCAATATATAATATTTGAAACGCCCCATAGCATTTCCTTTTCATTGTAGTGCTAAAATTTAAGCTTTATTTAAAGGGTGTGTGTGGCTGGAATATTATGCTATGGGACATTTTAAATATAAATGAATATTAACATGACAAAATATTTAAAACAAACTTTAATTGTCCTAACGAAATCTTTAATTAGATAGGGCTTAAGCTATGCTGATTCTCTTGACATTTTGATGCCCAGAAATATGAATAGAATCACAATATGCCATCACCCACATCTGAACTTGAAAAGAAACCTAAAAGGAAAATTTTCTTAAAACGATGTTCATATATCGATCATTTCTCATGAAAGTGTTTTTCAATGAACAGATATAGATCTTTTGCATAATATGAAAGATGAACAAATGAGCCAGATAAAACCAGCACTTTGTCACATTTCTATAAGCAATGATGCTGACTGTATAAGAAATACCTAAAATATGCAATCAAAGCAATAAAAGAGAACTTGAAAACTTTCCAACCATTACGATATAGTTGAAATGCCTGGTGAGATGAATATATAGTACTCTATTGAAATAAAATTTTCAGTATATCAAGATTATAAAATGTATAATCAACTGGTTGGTATTTAACATGATAAAATTTGGTCCGAACATGACCTATTTAAAATCCTATTATTCAGTTATCCAAAAATAAATGAAATTAGAAACCAACCAGTAACCACCTAAACATTCACAATAAAGATAGTAAACAATATTTCTCACTGCTGTCAAGGCAACCTTCTTACCTTTTAATAGCAAGAATGTAAATCCACTCTTATTAATGGTCCATTGAATATAAATGGACACTTAAAGATTGCAACTTGACTACAGAGAATGAAATATTGATACAATGAAGTTTAAATAAACCTCTTTAAACATGAAATAAACATGTCCATGTAATGCAGACTAATAAATAGTCAATTATAACATTACAAACTGCAATACTTTTAAATTGCTCGTGTATTATTTAATTAATAAGTGAAATAAAGCTTAAAGCTAAATGGGATAATTATGTAATTAGAAACCGACCAGTAACCACCTAAACATTCACAAAATACATCCCCAATCAAATATCTGAAATCCAATTAGGAAAAAACTGGAGAAAAAAAACCTAAATAAAGTTTTTGAATAGAGGCTTAATAAAATTATTAGTCCTATTTACTGGTAGCTTAGAATTACTGATAACTTAGAAATTAGATATGCTGTTAAGATTCATATATTGTGCAAAAAATATATAAATTTATTATCAAAGACTTTAATATCAGACGAAATTGCAAATATGTATTAATATCAAAATTCACTTTCCAAATTGTTACTTGTATCATGTTATTTTTAATACCATAGATATAATTGGTTTTTGTTTAAAAAAGTAATATTTTCAATTCTGACAATTTACTCAGTCAAAATTAATATTATTATTAAATATGTTATAAAAAGGGCTACAAATATCTTTTTTTCTCAGCAAACTTTACAAAACTATAAGACATTATATATCATAACATTCCTTGGAAAAAGAATTTAACTTCTACAATTTGCGCAATTTCTTTATTATATAATTGGTTTTTGTTTAAAAAAGTAATATTTTCAATTCTGACAATTTACTCAGTCAAAATTAATATTATTATTAAATATGTTATAAAAAGGGCTACAAATATCTTTTTTTCTCAGCAAACTTTACAAAACTATAAGACATTATATATCATAACATTCCTTGGAAAAAGAATTTAACTTCTACAATTTGCGCAATTTCTTTATTAAAAAATTGACTTATTTTGAGAGAGCGAGTAAGGGCTAATAGTTCTTAATTGGCTGAATGGACTCTCTGATCAAAAATAATAGCACATCAGAGCAGTCAGAGTGCATAGATGAGGAAAACTGATAGTCTGATGGTCGCAAAGACCCCTGTTTTGATGGATCCTCGGAGATGAGTAGATGACACGTCTGACTCCAAGTAAAAAGGGACATCTGAATGGGAAGTGTTGGACGGTTTCATTGTCGGTTTTACAGAGTTGGCATAGGGTAGAGATCGTGGTGAAACCTCTACGGTCAACCAAAAATTACTCGCTCTCTCAAAATCAGAGATACCAAACTAACCTCACCTCCGCTCCTCACAGACTTCTGGGCAATCCTCCAACTCCCATCCTCTCAGCCTCTCTCTAAGGACTCATCCATTTAAATGTTTGCAAACCGTGCGGTCGCTCGCTCAACGAGGATGTGAGTCTCGGACTTGTAATCAAAGACTTTCCCTGACCTGGACTACACAAGCTTTCCACATTCCTTTCCCCTTTCATATGTATCCCTTCCGTCACCATGTTGCTCCTGAATTTCATTTTACCATGTAATCACTTCTTTGTAAACCTTTTTTTTAAACTGTTGTGTATTTGTTTTTTTGATAAATAAACCTTCATCACTGAGGAAAAAAAATTGACTTATTTAAGAAACGACCAAATAATCACATACAGATAAAAAAAATGTTACGAGCTTCAATTGTATTTAACAATTAAATATAACCAAACAAAACTGTCATATAAACAATGTAAATGAAATAATGGCAGAAATAAAATACTTACATGCCACTTGATGTACTTTCTTGACTATCTGCTAAATCAATTAATAAATAGGGCTTAAAGGGGAAATTGTTGCTTTTAATTTCCAGAGTACTGAAAATAAATCCAAATATATATCTATTTAAACATAGGCATAAATAATACATTTTTATTTATAAACATATACTGTAACAGGGTTGTATCCCTGTCAAATTAATGATATATTTTCCTTTGTTAAAGGGGGGGGGGGTATTCAAGACTCAATCATGCATACAAATTCAATTTACTTTCTTAAAACATCCCACATTAATCAAATAAGATATTAACCAAAAACTAATAATTATTTTCGTTCCTTTCCCAACCTATGACTCACATTTCACATACTTTTTTTTCATGTGTCATAGCATCAGCCGGGAAGAGAACCCGCAAACCCAGGACAACTGCTTGTAAGGTGGCTGTGCTGACCTCTCAACCACCAACGCTTGACCACATTTCATATACTTTGGCTACTTAACAGTATAAAATGATCTTTCTTTGTGTGTAAGGGGGGGGGGTAGGAAAAAAAACCACAAAGAAATTCTACTCTCATAAAAAAAAAAAATTATTATTATTTTGTTCTCAAAAGAATATGCCTACAAAAATTGTCGTATGTAGAATGAATATATCTCTTAAAAGCAAACCTATCAAAAAAAAAAGTAAAGTAAAGTAAAGCAGTACACTTGGATAATAAACGGCACTACAATAATTTTAAAAAAAGAATAATATCAATAAAATTCACTTAATTTATCATTACATTTATTTAGAGAAAAAAAAATTCTCCCATGCTTGGAATAAAACGTTTATGTTTAAACCAATTATATACCAGTCTTCACTAAAGTAAAAAAATATATTTCAAATAAGTATACATGGGAATACGGTGTGAATAAATAAAAGACGTAGAAACATAAAAGACTTCCAGTCGAAATATTTAATTTAATTTTAGCAGAGAGTGAATTTTGCTCCTTGCCCTAATATTCAAATTTTAATACGTCCAATTAAAAACTCAAAGAAAAAAAGAACCAGGATATCTTTCTTTCATTCATTAACAGAAAAAGAATCGTATTTCTTTGTCTTATGGTACAAAGTTGAATAAAAATTCAGTTTAACAGTACGAAAAAAAGAGATGTTTCTTGCATTCCTTAGCATTAAAATATATTTTATTAATAATAAAATTCTTAATTATTGAATTGTTATGTTAAATACTAAAAAAATGTTTCAAATATTATAAAAATATTTTCAATATGGTAATATAAGTGCTAGTTGCGTATAAGGATTATCTGTTGCGGAGTCGTCATCAATATACCGAAGTAGACAAGAATAAATTAATCGATAGGATTTAAATTTTTTATTAAAAAAGGCAAAAATAATAAAAAAACCATGAAAATAATTAATATATATTTAAAAATATGAAATAAAATTTATTTAGAAAATAACATATTCAGCAAACAATGATCGAAAAACAAATATTTTCGATATATGCAAACATTTCGTAAAAATTTTTATTAGTAACAATAGCAAATGGTTGTTGTAAAAATATCGCAAAAAAAAAAATCGAAAATAATATACTT
This sequence comes from Epiperipatus broadwayi, assembly GCA_028023455.1. Classification (NCBI taxonomy): domain Eukaryota; kingdom Metazoa; phylum Onychophora; class Udeonychophora; order Euonychophora; family Peripatidae; genus Epiperipatus; species Epiperipatus broadwayi. The sequence goes on from JAQFVV010006493.1 coordinate 625,513, forward strand.
CGTTTAGAAAACAAATCTGAAAATAATATATTTGACGAGCAAACGATTGAAAAACAAATATTTTCATTACGGATCATCAGTGCTAACCATCTGTTATCATTGCTAATTTAATTTCTTATTTATCATTTGCATTCACTAATCACACTAATTGAAAATATGTTTTCCAAATATTGTTTGTTTGTTAAATATATTAATTTCAATCTTCTTTTCTAAATAGTTATTTTCGTGTTTTCAAATATATTATTTTAAGGGGGATTTTTTTTTCTTTTTGCTTTCATTTTATTTAAGTTGTTTACCATCTATATTAATTTAATTTCTCACTTAAATGTTTGCATTGATGATAATTATTATTTATTTTGCATCATCACTGTCAACAATTATCAATCCACAGCAGGATGAAGGACTCTCGAAGTTCAATCCATCTTATCCAATTTCTTGTCTCTCTTTTCCTCATCACCCCTACACAATTTTTTATTGCATCCATCTCACATGTTGTCTCTTTTTGGGGTCTTTTACAATTCCTTGGAATCCAGTTTAATATTTCAATTGTCCATCTATTATCATCTCTTCTAAACAATATACCCAGCCCAACTCCACTTCAGTCTCTTAATTCTTTTAACATTTACAATAATACCTGTTTTGTTCTTACCCATGTATTGCCTTTTCGATCTCTTCTTGTTACGCCTAACATGCATCTCTCTATACTTCTTTGATGGGCTGAAGTATGTATTGCTCTTCTATTAAGTGTCCAAGTCTCAGATCCATAAATGTACTGGTAAAACACTTTTATTAAATACCTTCCTTTTCAAACACATAGGCCTATTTCCTTTTAATAGTAAGTTATATCTAACAAAAGCATTCCAACCAAGTTTAATTATATGATTATTTTCATCCACTATGTTCCCATCTGTAGTAATAATCTGATCAAGATATTTGTAGTTGTTAACTTCTTCTAACTCAGCATTATCAATCTTTATTTTCATCTTTTGAGAAAATCCATTGAACATTACTTTAGTCTTTTTAATGTTTGCCTTTAGTCCTACTTTCATCTGATAACTCTTGCAACATTTTCTGAAGTACTGAAGCATTATCTGCAAAAACAACTACATCAACTGTAAAATCTAAACGACTTAAAAAAATCTCCATTTACATTTATTCCTTTAGCTTCCCATTTTAATCGACAAAATACTTCTTGCAGCATTGCTGTAAAAAGTTTTGGAGATATGGAGTCGCCCTGTCTTACACCTTTTTCAGTTTAAACCTTCCTAGTGTCATTATGTAATCTAATTGTTACTGTTGCATTTTTATAAATATTCTTCAGCATATGACAATATCCTGGGTCTATACTTTCATGATCCAATGCTTTAATCACTGAAGACATGCTTATAGAATTAAATGCCTTTTCATAATCTACAAATCCAAAATATAATGGCAACTCACATTCTTTGGTTCCTTCTATAATTTCTCTCAATACTTGGATATGATCTACTGTACTAAAACCACTTTTAAATCCATCTTGTTCTTTTGGTTGGTTGAAATCCAAAGTTTTCTGTAGATGAGTTGTAATTATCTTGTTAAAAATTTTGTATAAAACTGATAAAAAACTGATAGGTCTGTAATTTCTAATACCTTCTTTATCACTTTTTTAAATATTAATACTGCATTCTTCCAATCATCTGGCACACCTTTATCACTTAGACATTTCGTATATAACTTTGCCAAAAAAATTTCTATTTCTTCACTTACTTCTTTTAAGATATTGATTATAATTCCATCATTACCTGGAGCTTTTTCCTTCTTCATAAAGTTAAATGCACATTTAAAATCCTACGCAATTCATAAGTTATAATAATTGTAGAAGGCACTTTTTGTTTATTATTATATAATTCTTGATAGAACTCTTCTACCCATTTCATGATGACATCTCTCTTTTTAGTAATAGTTCCATTTTTTTATCTTATTGCAGATATGTTTCCTACCAATACCAATTTAAAGAGAAAAAAAACCCAATTTGGTTATCATGAAATAAGTAGAAGAGTTCTATCATTGCACATTAAATATATACATTTCCCCTCATTATTAATTTAATTTCTTCTGGATTACTAAAGGTATTAATTACAGGCTAGTTTTCAAATACATTCTATATGCAGGTTTTTTTTTTGAAGCTTATCAATTAATTTATTCTTGTCTATGTGATGGTGTGATGTGATGTACTGTGGCTTAGATAAACCTGTTAGCCACTTAATTTTCCATTCCCCACTCTAAGTTTTCCTATATTCTGCTCCATCCCATTTCCACAACATAATCTTTGTTAACTCTATAGCCTTAATATCTAATTCCTCCTTATCTTTTCCCAAACCCAGCATAAAAACCAATAATTCACTTTCTGTATAATCACTTTTTTCATATTTATTCTTCCATAACTTCATTATACGTACCCTTTATGTTTTCAAACATTTACATTCAATTAACAAATGCCTAATATTTTCAATTCCTTCCTTACATAATTTACAAAAGAAATCACCCATGTTTTTCCATTTATATGTATATTCTCTTATAGCTAAAGATCCCGTTCGAGCCTTAAACAATAAACTACTTTCCTTACTATTATCATATATTAACTCACACCTAATATTCTGTTTATTTCTATATATATTTAAACTCTTTTTGCTCTCCATATTATTTCTCCATCTCTCTAACTCCCTAGTCTTTATTAATAAATCTATTCTTTTATCCCATTCCTTACTACTATAACACTCAACAATCCTCTTAACACAATCATCCCATCTTTTATACAAATATACTGATATAAATTCTTTATCCAAATCTTTTGCATACTGCATTACCTTTCTCACCCATCTTGTTACCTGCCCTTTACTCATAACCCAATTAAATACTATTTTGGCTATTCTTTTATTATCCATAAACTGCAATCTACCAAACATTTTCATTTTACTTTTGCATCTCTCATATGAAAACTTGACCATCCGATTTCTCCTTGAATTGCCTCCTTTGCTGTCCATACATCTGCATCCAATGCATGTCTTCCTACTTCCCTTTGAACTTTTTCTAAATAATCTAATACCCCTTTACTAACACATAATGCATCATTACCATATGTTAACCCTGCTACTGCAACTCCCATATAATTCTAGCTACATCATATTTATTATATGAAACAGTGTTAATTTCTTTATCAATCCCTTTCTTTTCTTTGCTTCATTTATCTTTTTTTTTTCCCATTCATTTAAATAATTTTTCTGATTACTTAAAATAATCCCTAAATAACCATATCTATTCACCACACTTAACTTAATATCTCCCAATAAAAATTCTACATCTTCTCTTTCTCCAGTCTTAACCATCATTATATTTGATTTTTCTTCACTAAATTTAATCCCCATTTCTTTACCCACCCTTGCACATGTCATCAGCATAACTTCCATATCTTCTTTCTGCACACACAAAAAATATCATCCGCAAAAAAAAAGATCGGACAAAATATATACTCCCTTACCATCTATTAACGGTATCTCTATCCCCCTTCCTAATCTTTCTATTGCTCTTTCCATTTCACTTAAATATAACACAAACAAAATAGGTGACATAAGGCATCCTTGTCTTAGTCCCACCCCATTTTTAACTTTAACTGATTCAATATTCCCTAATTGATATATATATAATTATTATTTTCATATAATTTCTTAATAATATCAATTAAAGCTTCATCCATTCCCAAATTTAGTAAACTTATCCATAATCTATTTCTATTTACTCTATCATATGCCTTCTCTATATCTATAAAACTCATATATAAATGTTTACCTGAATTTCTACTCATATGTATAAGTTGTGTAACTACAAATAAACCTCCTTGCATTTCTCCCACTACATTATTCCCTTCCATCCATTTTACAACAAATACATATAATTATACTAGTAATATTATCATTTAAAGATGGCATGCTTTAACTGTTATTTTACCTATTTGTCAGCATCTAGAAGTCAAAATATAACGAAGATATCTTTGCAAAAGTGTAGGGAGAAATGGCACACATCACACATACTTTACGATAAGTAGCTATCGTGTAGAAAATTTAATGCTCTTTCTAATGATATTTTCAACATGGTGATACACTTATAGATTTATTTTACAATCTTTTTGTAAAAGTTATATTTTAAAAATCTTTTTTTATAGAAAAGAAAATATAAGTACAGAGAATTCATATACAAGATATTAAGAATAAATTGAAAGATGGTTTCAGGTATGTACAATTTTGAAAATACTTTTTATGATATATCAAAATGAATTATTTCAATGTAAATTACTTTTAATTATAAAAAGAAAATAAAGTTTATCATATAATATTAATTAGATTTTTTTAAAAATTGGTTTGTAAAAAAAAAAATCGAAAATTAGTTGTAAAAAAAAAAAATGGTCATGAAATATTTACGATATAAACTTTTTCCATGCAATTTATATATATATAGGTGAATAAGTATTGAACTGTTTTACATACATATGGTTCAAATATATTGGCATTTGGTAATATTTAAAAAACGTTTAAATAAAGTAAAATTTAAAGATCGTTTAAAAGATGCAATTTAATTTTCTTTTTAGTTAGTATAATTTATTTTTTAAATAATGTTCAATGAAAGTTATTTTTGTGTTTGATATTATTTGTTTAATTAAAAATAAAAGTAAAAATTGGAAAGAATAAAAATAGATAAACAAAAAAAAAAAAAATTTCAAAAGTAAAGATTACAATCAGTAAAATCTTCTTTAAGCTAATTAAAGATGGCAAAGGAATTTATGTAAAAAAAAAACAACTTTGTAGTTGGAAATACAAAATAAATATACAAGATTATCAACTTGTATTTTATAACAAAACAAAAGATAATATATGCGCAGAAGTCTAAAAAAGGTCAGAAAAACTTCAAACTAGGTCTTGTCTTTTTTTTTTTGGCTGGTCCTGATCACAAAGAATCCAGAACCATTCTATGCTGAAATAATTCGTCATGCAGGAGTGGACCGGAGCTTTTGCCACATCGTTTTCTTGACTAGCCAACATTTATCATCAAGACATCAACACAAATGACTAGCCTTAGGACGGACCAAGAACAGTTTAAAACCAAAGGCCATGAGATCTTACAACCCAGGAAATAAACGCATGCTACAAAATTTACCGATAAGGTAAGATTATTCATTCCCTATTTATGACTAAATTTAGTGTTTGCAAACTAACCTAAACTATAAGCTTATAATATACTACCAATAGAGACATTTGCTGTATTATTCAAGGGACTTTCAGTTACAGCCCTCTAGAAGAAACTTAAAAAGTGAACATTAATTGTTAAATTGTTTTAATTATTTTACCTAACTATATGGATTAGCATGCGTGTATTCTTTTCAATTATATTAATAATTTATCATTAAATATTTTAATTTGTATTAATAAAATAGTTACCTTTAATATTAACTTTATTCTGCATTATTAATATTAGATTATTAGAATTTAAATGTATAATAATTTACCTTTGCCACTATATTTAATAGTTAAGCCGTGAAATTTCCAAAGAAAAATTCACATAAACCTTAAATGTAATCCCGATCTTTTCATTTATTTGCTTCAAATTATGGGATACAAGGAAGTGATGTGATGTCCTGTAGCTTCTCCTTAAACGGAGTCAAGAATCTCTCAGAAACCTGTTAGCCACTTTATTTTCCATTCCCCAGTCTAAGTTTTCCCATATTCTGCTTCGTCCCATTTCCACAACATAATCTTTGTCAACTCTATGGCCTTTATATCTACAGACTATGGCGCCCACTTTTCTAAATTAAAACTAACTTCATCGGCAATTCAAAATCACAAATATTATTAGGCCAGTTAATCAGGAAATGTAACTATGTTCTTGAGATACCCAGACTCGTAAATGATCTGAATATAATTTCTTTTTCATAGCTTGATTAACTTGCACTTTCTAGTGCGTAAAAGAAGGAATAAATCCAACTGTGAATGGTACAGTATCAAATAATTGAATTTACTTATATCATATTTTGCTTTGGTACATTTATAAATGTTATTACTAAATAAATAAGTACATAATTGATGTTTATTTTGTTAAGAAAAAAAAGACCTTACTAAATGAATATTTTCTATTTAGGTTTTAATCCTGCTAAGTGTTATTAATATTGATCAGTAAATAAATCTATGCACCAGTTTTTTCCTCCTAAATTTTATGTAATATAAATTAAAAGTAATAAAAATATTCTTATTTTAAATCTAACATACCGAAATTTGTTTTTGCTACTTAACCTTATGGTAGATTTAATATTTTATGCTTTCTACTATATGATATGAAGTTATTTTCAAAATTGCATCTTTAAAAAATGCTTAAAAACTTAAACGTGGCATTCTTAATAGCCAACCGATTAATACATTATAGCAATGAAGGTTTTTTACTTTTTTCAATGTACGCTTAATACAAAAAGTTGTTGAACGGACTACATGCAACACAAAAGCTGAAAATTACCACCAATTTATTTCTATTATGCAATTTTATGTGAGTGCCTATCGTTTGCATCCATAAATTATGTCTCATTTTTAACCTAATTTGTATAATATTTGCAATTAAATTTTAAGAATAAAGTTTTTCGATATCTATTGCCTATTTTATTTTCCTTAAACTTAATACAGTTTAAAGATTGTGGGAAAACACTTCTCTTTTCTTACTACCCTCTTCTCTAATTCTGATGTCAAAAAATGTCAGATGGCTAAAAATTAATCAGTAATATTATTAATTCAAAAGGAATACCAATTAAGATTCAATAAAACAAAAAAATTCATACTGATCATTCTTGAGTTTCCCTTCGTAGAATTGTTGCGATGGAAAAGCACATATGTCTGGGTGCATTCGGTATTGTGTATCTAATAACAGATGCTGGGGGTTTGCTTCAAAAAACTGAGAAAATCTTTCCATCATTGATATATGAAAGTAAAGTTTTACAGCTCGCTAAAAAAAAAAAAAAAAAAAAAATACAACAAAAAAATAAAAATAAATAAACTAAAATAAAAATATAGCAACAAATTATTTTCTATAAATATTTTAAACTGGTTTTTATTGTCATAACTGAATATAATCTCTTGGTAGCATGTAGTTCCTGTTGAAATAAAAATGATGTACATTGAAAGATGGATAATATTAAAATGATAAGCAAATCTATCAACTATAAACTTCCCGTCATTCAAGTAAAAATAAAACAACTATTAGCTTTTGTCGTTACGTAGAAAGCTAATCTTGATTAAGAATTAAATTTTCAAACAACTTAATCATTAGCCCTTCTCCTAATTAACTATGCAATATCTATCTATTAATGCATCAATGCACTATTTCTACCTATGCGATATTATCTTACGTACTGATCGATTCATTTATACGTAAAGGTTTGTTTAGACATTATAAAAATAAATCATTTCATCATTGATAAATACATTTACATTAATTCGATCAATTATACGGATATATTTATTTACATATGATATAGATTTTCGTTTATTTAAAACATATATATACTCACATGTAATGTAATTATAAAATTAAGCAACTTTCCTTAGACGAATGTAAATTAAAAGTTATATACGTTGATACGCATTTATAAGAAAAGCTATAAATTGAATGAAAATTAATATGAAAAATATGCTGAAAATTATTTTGAAGTACATAAATGGTTAATTTTTATTATGCAATGGATGTCTGGTGATACTGTTACAGCACTGCCATCTGATATTTTGTTTACTCAACTTTACAATAGATGATTCAGATATAAGTGAATTACAGCTTGTAATAAATATCTGTATCTAATGTTATGGTTTAACTAAACGTATCTCATAAATTAAATAACTTTTGATGTGTCGCTTAACGACTCTATATATATAATTTAGAGAAATAATCCCACGTATGTTCGTCATGCAAATAAAGTAAATAAATCTTTATTAAAAATTATATTATCTTATATATTAAACTCATGATAGCTTGGTCAGTTAGTTAACCGACAATTATGTAACCCATCCTGGGATCAGTCAAGGTTGTGTTTTCTTTTGTAATTCGGGCGAATCATTATAAATTGTACACTTTATAAATGCGCTAGATAAATTGAAATGTCATTACGCCGCATCAAAATTCTTCCAAACTTATTTGTAAATACTTTTGCTCAAGTGCAAGTAAGCACAAAATAACTTATTTGTAATACGAGGCTAATCACCTTTTAATATAAGTCAAATGTATATATTTTTTTATTTCTATTTGTTTGTTATTAAATATAAATTTAAAACTAAACATCTGATTATTGCTCATTCTTTAGTTAATTGATTTAGTTAAATTTTAAATGTCATGATTTGTGGAATGATGTAAGATCCCACTAAAGTTAAGCATAAGTACTTGTCTGTTTTAAAATGTATATACGCATTTGTCATGATTTTCCCCCCGAGTCTCTTTGTTTCCCCGCTGTGCAATGTCGGCTGGTGGTAAATTAAATATTCTAGTATCATCGGATTTGCTGCTCATAAGTAATTGAACCTGGAATCTGGGCATACAGGGGAGAGTTCATGATTGTTCTTGACATATGTATCTCGCACATGATTGGATTCGAGGTACTTTTGCCTAGATATTAGATCTTGTTATGTGGACAGACAATTTCGACCGGTACAGGGATTTTTTACCCCGGGTTTGATTTGCAACTTTCTATTAAAAGTCTTAACATTTTCAAAGTGGTCAAATTTGTTATTAAACAAATAAATGTTTTTTTTTACTTTCTACAATAAATCAACGATAAAACTATTTATTTTAAAAATTTTTATTATACACGATATTAATTGTAATTATTCTAAGCCTATGTAATTATTGATTAAAGTTATATATATACTGTATTTTGTATAATAAAGAATAAAAATAGATATGTATGTAAATAGAAATAACCTTTAACCTTTGATATTACCAAGGACTTATCAATTGTTACTAATTGACAATCTTTGAAGCCAAACTACTTTTTTCATTTAACCTATAATAGCTCTTTTGTTTGAAATTTTGTTGAAATAAAAGGGGTCCTCTTTTATTTCAAACTCAAATTCTTATGTGGATTTAAATTCAGAAAGCTATTTTTATAGGGGTGAGTATGTGAAAGAGTAGCATCTTTCTTGATACTTTGCACATTTTAAAACTTCTCCAGAGAGTCGTATATGTTAAATTGAATATTTCTATGGATTGTTATTATTAAAAAAAATAGAAATAAAGACATAATATCGATGTAAATAGAAATAACCTTCAACCTTTGATGCTACCAAGAAGTTTAACGATCGGGTAAATAGACTTACGTAAACTGCACTACAGGGCGCCATCTAGGCATTTGAACCTAGAAAAATTTATAAAGTAGGCAGATACGTAAGTCAAAAAAAAATAATAATTTTTTTTTTTTTTTAAATTTTGATTCCGGTCGTTAGCCCATGTCACTAGCTCAGTGGAATAGCAGAGATTTTAAAACATTTATAAGTTTCAATAGACTTCTATTCTCAAAGTATATATTAAATATTTAGAACAATAAAATAAAAGAAGCCACTGCCAGTAATTAACACACAAATAGATTTTTATTAACGCACATTTAAAATTGAAGATTAAATTTATTTTTAGATTTTAACATTAATATTTTTTTTTTTTTTTTTAAATTTAAATTACTATTTTAAATAGATCGCACAGATTTGCTTTAAAATGTTGGGTATAGATCGCTTACATAGATTCCCTGGTCAAAAACATTTCAAAATAAACATAAATGATCAAAATACCAAATTATTGATGCCGACAATCGCAGAGGGAAACTTATAAGTAACCCAATAGTATTCACCATAAGATACTTGCGTTGTCACCAATAACTTAAAAGACATCCGAATAAATACATTTTAGATACTCACCATAAGGTATCATTATTTATCGAATGTCTATATATTTTGATAAAATATGAAAACCAAAATATAATTAACCGCAAACGAATCCATGCAAGCGTCTATAAACAACTTAAATTTAATACATTTTAGTTAGAACATAATACACACACAAAAAAAATGAACTGGAAATGATTGCTTAAACATCTACATAAAAAAAACAGCAATAATTGAATTTGCATTCTTTAAGTCAGATAAGAGTTATTTTCAGTTATTAATTACTTGCAATTTTAGGAAAGTTCTTATTAGATAGACACAATAGTTTATACTTTACGGATTTAATAGATTGAGAAGTCCATCTTCGTGATCACTTTCGTAGATTTTGTCCTTTGAAATGACACTGCGACTTGCCATGCATTTGGTCAGGAGCTGTCATCCAGAGACCTCAGCTGGTTGTCCGGAAAATTAAATTTATTGCAGACTTCCACATCGTGAAAATCTGCAATATAGCTAGTTATAACGATCTATTCAGAGTCAGCTCTAAGATAACAATTATAATAATAATTTGGCTTTTATATTTTTATTAGTCTCTTATCATTAGATCTTGAGATTCAACGAGCAAGACGTCACTAATCCATTCGTGTTTCAGTTATGGTCCGTGCTGTCATTTTCGTGTTTGGGTTGGTCATTTAATTCCTTTGTATTCTCTTATCTGACCATTTAATTTATTTTACATGCCTCACGAGGTAGTTTGCTTTTGAACAATCATTTAATTAATAAGACAATCATTTCCATTTTCTAAGACTATAGAAATCAACATTATTTCTATTTTTAAAATATCAATCTTTATATCTTTACTTTTTACAAAAAAAAATTACTTTCAAATATTTTTATTTTTTAAAAGTTTTTAAAGTTGTCCATCATGCGATCTATATATATTAAACAACTTTTAATTTTCAGTTTTTTAAGTTTTTTTTTCTTTTTAATAAATCAAATTTTATTTACGATCTTTTTATTTTCATTTTAAAATAATGTAACGGCATATATTCCGTTACAGAAGGTATCAATTACTTCTAATTGACAATCTCCAACGTCAAACCAATTTTTTTGTTAAATCTATAACTATTTTGTTTGAGTTTTTTTGTTGAAGTAAAAAAAAAAATTCAAACAAAAGAGCTTTTATAGTTTAAATAAAAAAAATTGGTTTGCCTCAGAGATTGCCAATTAGTAGTAATTGATAATTTCTTGGTAACATCAGGCTAAAGATTGTTTCTATTTACATGGATATTATTTCCTCATTACTATTCTTTATTATAATAACAATCCATGGAAATAAAAAATAATAATAAGCTGTGCTAATTGCTCTAACAAGCATTACTGATAAATGCCAGCAGGAGAAAGCATTTAAAAATCTCTATCTAGAAACCACACTCCAACCTCAGACCAATGGTTTCATGCTTTGGCACTCCTCAGTGAGGCGCTAAGATAGTTTCAGACACTAGATCTAAAAATACCAACCCAAAGCCAGCATTTATCTGAACATTATCTATTAGGTGGAAAATCTGAAATTTTTAGACATCTACATATCTTCAAACTCAGCTATCCAACTCAAATAGCTATATAAAACTGAGAGATCGTCAACCAAACCATATATTAATAGCCGTATCAATATAACATCACTTAAGACTTAAAGTAAATATAAATAGTCAATAAAAATTAGTCATATATCACATGACTTAATTTTTTAAGCTTGTAAATAAAAAATAATGAGCTGTGCTAATTGTTCTACAAGCTTTATTGATAAATGCCAGCAAGTGAAAGCATTTAAAAATCTCTATCTAGAAACCACATCCCAAACTCGGACCAATCGTTTCGGGCTTTGGCACTCCTCAGTCAGGCAGTAGAGTAGTTTTTCACTAGATCTAAAAATACCAACCCAAAACCAGCATTTATCTGAAGTTTCTCATGCTGGCATTTATCAATAAAGTTGTTAAATCCATGGCAATATTCAATTCAACATGTTCACATTTAACAAATACTAATTATGAAATATTTTGAATTATAATATCTGAGTTGTATTTAAAGTTATATTTTATATTTACTGTATTAGAGTAAAAAAAAAATCACTGCTCAGCTATTTATTATTTAAAGTTGAAATAAATTAATTTTTTCTTTGGAAGCGAATAAATGCTTATCAGAGAATTACATAATAAAAGAAAAAAAGTAAAAATAGTTATAGAATTACAGACTTACATTCTATATATAAGTGCTGTACGCACAGATAATGAAGCTAGTAAATATAATCGAAAGAAAATATAAAATACTATTTTAGCTGAGCACTTTCGAGACTTCTTGCTCTCATATTCATAGCTACTATCTTGTTAAAAACTGCGTGTCTATCATTTTTTACAAATCTATCGTTTATTTTCTCTGATCCTTTGAAAAGTAATGGATTTCAAATTCACTGTATAAAGAAATCACAAACATCAGATAAAAATTACTTATAGAATATTAGAATACAGTGTCAAATAGCAAAAAACACACCATGGGTTTAGCATCCATAGGAGTTATAATATCTCACCAACCAGTAAAGAAGGTAGCATCATGTTGCAATTGAATTTGCTTGATTTTATAGTCAGAGCATCGATACTCATATGAATTACTCTAACTAATTGGGAGTTTTACCCTATAAGTAATACAACTTAGATATCCATTTACCAACTAATTTTGGATGTCACATTGGACTGGATAGAGATCGCCTAACTAAAAAAAAAAAAATCCTAAGCTTATTTGTAATCTAAAAAAAATTCTCGAATATTTTAGCAACCTAAATTCAAATCCCAGGTCATGAGCATGGCAGGTAATGTTATTCAATGAGATTCATCAATCAAATTGATAAGAAAATCAGTAATTTTATAATGCTGAACTATATTTATTGGAAAGCAGTTTATCCACATTCATTTACTATGTAAGTACTTGCGTGGCAATAATAGCTGCAAAATTAAAAATATATGCGGCACTCATTAGACATTTTTTGCCGTTCAACTCTTTTAAGAGCAAAATGGTTTCTTTTTAATGAAGTGCCATTGCTTCCATTCATATTATATAACTCAACATTTACAATTTCTCGCATTACTCATGTCATCATTTGAGCATTAAATCTAATTTATGTCTATAACTTCAAAGTATCATGTACCTAAGATTATGAACTCAAGTCAATTTTCTTAGCCAGTTGCAAAGCATTAAATCAATTCATTAACGATATTTTGATATTCCAGCTGTAATACAACTTCATGCATCTTTAATACTGTCAGACTGATGTGAAAAAACAACATAATTCAATTCTATCTTCATATTATCCATATCCATTGAGTAAACATTGAATAATCAAAGAATAGCACAAAGAATTAATAGCAGATTTCAACAATTGGCTTGGAAGTTGTCCAGTTATATAGCATCCACACAATAGTTACTTCTCTACATTATTTAAAATGTAATGAACTTGTCTTATATCACTGTAATTTATAAATATCTGTACTTAAGCACTTTCATTCGAGCGCTAAGCTTCAGTAAATATGCATTCGTTAATAGCTTTTCTTAGGCTAGTGCTTAAAGACAGATATTCTCTACATTATATTATCCAGCTTAATAGATAGCTCAAAATAACTGGATGCAATCCAATTAAAAATAGTTACCAAGTTGCATTGGCAATAAGATTTTCTTGTCAAAACAATTCTTTTTAATTTCTAAATATTTGGTGAAAGGAAATGTTAAATTTATTAAAGGTTTTTATTTGTTTGTCCTTTATTAAATTTCAATCATCTCAAATACGTTAGCCAATTATCTTTAATATTAGATCATGGAATTACAGCATTTCATTATTTTAAATGTTAAATTTAAAAAAAGAAAAACAGCACTATTTATGGGAAATACAGGCGATCCTCGACTTACGTACCTAAATGGTTCCTGAAATGTGTATGAAAGCAGAGTAATATTAAAAAAAAAAAAATCAAAAAGTGTTTTTAAAATATTTAATCTTTAATGAGGTGTATTAGCATATACATAAATAACACTTTATTGATTAGTATCTGGTGTTTTCTTTATAAATTTACCAAGAGATAATTGAATTGTAATTTTCTTCTTCTTTTCTTGATAAAAAGTTCTATAACACACTGTATTTTTTTTCTATTGTCTTTTGTACGAAACAGTGAATTGTATAAAAGTAAAATATATGAAAGTCAATGACTGCCTGTATGTACTGATTGCCATCTAATTTTTTCCCTCATTTTAACAATGATTAGACTCTACATTCTCTTTTGTGTCTACTTGACCATTTTATCTCTGATTAAATTCTTTATTAAATCTTAAATTATTTTTCTAAGTTTACTTTCTAATATCTAAAATTTTACATGCTAAGGTCAATCTTCAATTATACTTTTCTTCTTTCGATGCTGGCAACATTGCTTACAATGATCTTAGTACTGGATAACGACCACGAGAACAGCACTATTTCTGGTGATGCAAGGATCTTTTGAAAACGAAGCGGATGCAAATTCGCTGGCTTATACTGACTTACACATACGAAAATCGAAGCTTCGTGTGCCGCTTCTCTTGACCGGACTTTGTGAAGAGAAAAGTCGCTGCGAATGGCAGGATTCATTTTATCCAGCCAACAGCTTTAACTTATCCTTATCTAAAACTTATTTCTATTTGCTACTCTCATTCCCTTTAATTTCAAACCCTTATACACTCCTAATATAACTTAGATTAACTTTATATTTTATTTATTAACCTTACAATATTATTTTTAAATTCACATGAACATTATCTTAAACCATTTATTTGTATTAAATCACTCCCAAATATTATTTAAAACCTTTCTTAAACATGCGTGTATTTAAAAAAAACTATTTTATTTTATTATGCCACTTTATTATTATTCTACAGATATTTTTTTTTTACTTATTTATGTCTTTACCTTGCTTTTATTTATTTAACTTGATTTTATTATACGAAACTGGATTTTATTTGAAAAATTTATTTAACATTTCCGTTATTTGACATTTCTTGCAGTCACTTGTTTACGAACACCTTCTAAAGTAGTATGTGTGTGGAGAAAAAATAGTTTTTCTCATCCTTGGTGTTCACCTCAAGATGTCGCTATTTCTAGGTAAATTCCTATAAATATACCGTTTCACCGGCCTTCACCCAACAAAAGAGGAAATTTTCTACGTTATAAACGCAGAAAAGTCCTCACGTTATGTTGGACGGAGGCAGTGTCGGTGACAGAAGCCAACACAAATGAGACTTCTTTCTATGATAAAACACAGAAAGAGTTCCCGACGGCTGCTGGTTCTGGTTTTTTCTTTTCTATGCTAAAAGCAAAGAGAAAGAAATGCCTTGATCGGCTGCCGTAGTGGTCGATTTTGTTCATCATTTTCTCGTAATAGTAGAATATCTATTTTCTTTATAGTTTCGTGTGAGTGTGTGTATTTGAAGCAGTTGTAGTTTTTTAAAATTTGATAAGATGTCTATTTTTTTTAATGGGTTATAACTTAGTTTACTGTTGTAAGTTTAGTAATAATGTCCTGAAGATTCCATTACTAATGGGTAACCCTCAAAAATTGCTTTTAAGGGTGCGAAACGGCAAAAAAAATTAAGGATCATGCGAAAAGTACCGTTTTCGCGAGAATTCGTCCGTGACCAGTTACTTTTGCTATACTGTATATATATACGCACAAACAAAAACAACCCAGTGTCTAATTATTAGGAATTACTTGTCCAAAAAAGAAAATTAATCGGGTATTATTATTATTATTTTTTTTTTGTTACATTTATTATTTCAAAATAAGATTAGTTTTTATATATACACACAAACAAAAACAACCCAGTTCCTACTTAATTACTGTCTTAAAAAAAAAAAAACAAGCAAATTCAACGGGGTTTGGTTTTTTTCAATGGAGTATTTGAATTACGGTATTTTTTTATATATATATACAAAAGATTTACCAAAAAAAAAAAAAAAAGAAACCCACTTTCTGATTAATTACTGTCAAAAGAAATTAGTCAGCTATCATTTTTAAATTTAGTATTCAATAACGGTATCCTTTTTATATAGACAGAGTTAGCAAAACCAACCCACTTTCTGATTCATTACTATCCCGTCCCCGTCCCCCCCAAAAAAAAGAAAACGGAAATTAGTCAGGTATTATTTTTCAATTGAATCTTTCAATGACGGTCCTTACTAATAGTAGTCGGGTATCAATTCTAAATTGTAGTATATAAATGACGTTACTTTTGATCGATTTAGAATTACGACTTGTTTTTTTAATAAAAATAATTGATTTTTACTCTTGACCAAAAATACCGTAACTTTAAAAAAAGACACACATAAAGTCCAAAAAAAAAAATGAGAAAAAGCCCCGTAACTTTAAAGACACATGCACAAACTCAAAAATAATCTAAGATTAATAAACATTGACTTATTACATCTTGCTTTTGAATCAAATGATTGATTTACTCTTGCAAAAAAAAAAAACCCGTAACTTTAAAAAGACACACATAAAGTCCAAAAAAAAAAAGTTAGAAAAACACCATAACTTTAAAAAGACGCACACAAATTCAAAAACAAGATAAGATTAATAAACATTTACGAAAAAAATGAAAAAACTAACATCATATAATAGTATTAGTTAGTAGAATATTTTATTATAAATCTAAGAAATCAGATCTTTTTAGATCAAATCGATCATTTAGGTCAGGCCCTGGAATTGTTATATGTATATATTTTTGATTAGCATCAACGCCATCTCTACGCGAACACCAAGGATGAGAATACAACCAAAAAATCTTTTATTTTACGAAGCCTCCATTATTATTATTACTTCCAAACATTTCATTTATTATTATTCATTTATTTTCAAATTTATTATTTTAGTTTTAAATAAAAGTTTCAGATTTAAATTTATCAGATTTATTTACATTAGAATAATCATATTCGTGCTCATTGTCCATTTCTGGTCCTTTGTTTCTTTCCTTTACTATTCCGCCCGATTACTAACTCCTAAACTTTGTCAGGCAGTTCTTTCTTTCTTTCTACTAATTCACTAACATAAATTATACTCCATATCCTCATGTCTATCCCTCGATAAAAATTAGTTGCTTTATCTCTTTCCCGTTTGGTTCTATTTTCTGCTTTATAGATTAGAAAACCTTTAAGCTTCGCAGAACTCCATTTTACTTCGATATGAGAATATTTTTTCCTATGCTTTCTTTTTGTTTTAAATCTACATTTAAAACGAACACGAATGTTTACTTTAACCTTTTTATTTTTACTTCCTTGTGAAATCTCCTTTACGTTACCTGCTATCTTTATTATTTTCATTTTCAAACCACTATACTTAATGCTATCTTGTTCTACTACCTTTTCTAATTCATCCTTCTTTTCACTTACCTCTGTTACTACCTCACCTTCCTTTTCAACTTCCTTACTTTCTTGCCATTTGTAGCGGGTCTGTTATGAAGAAGATGTAAAACGTACTCTATTTACTCGGTTTAGCTGGCTTTAAACCTTATTTATCGTAAATTTATAATTTTATATTATAAATATTACGTGAACGAACCAGCCCTTCAAGCAGAGGGGGGAATATTATTGATAGCAGAGCTGTCAACAATACCGACAATCAGACCGAGCTATGCAACGCATAACACGATCACATTTCCAGACTGTGGCCCACCTCGACTGCTAGATTCAAACCCCCACTATCCAAGCATTTTATTTGTTTCGAAGTAAATCCCGGGTGCCAGCTAGTTTCTAGAACTATTGTGTTCGGACAATAGGCCCATAATCCAGCACTAGAAATATCCCATGATTAGCTCAGCAAAGTAATACAAGGACAAAATTGTTTTAATTAATGGTAAAAAGAATTGACTGACAGATATCAAGTTTAAAAGACAATATATTTTAATTAAACACTAATTATTAAAGTTTTAAACTACTTTTAGATATTTTTAATTAACATAAATATTTATGGTGTTTATATATGACCACGCACACACATTTTAAATACACATGAAAATATAATCTAACAACATTAAATGACAAAAGTATTAAGTAGTATGATAAATATTAAATATAAGGCCTTCAAACCAACACGCACATCAATAGTTCTTTTATGCATGCTATAGAGTTCATTTATTACTGATTCTGGAGGCTTTATGGACGGCAATGACTACGTTGAATTTATAAATGGAAATTAAAAAATTATTAAATACCTAGATTTTTGGAGCGTGGAGATTTTGGTTGTTTGCTTCCTGTGTTTCCAGTGTGTTTCTGACTTGTTTTATTACCAGCCAGTTGAATTTATGCTTCTGCAGAGGATTTCTGTTGACTGACGATCCTGGTTACTTCTTTTATTAAGGTTGAGGATGGTTATTTATTTCGTGGCACTATTATTAGGACAGTAGATATTCTGGCAGCTCTCACTTACTGGGCGGCTGTTACTTCATCTCAGGCAGAGTACTGGTATTTGGACAAGGTTTGAAGTTCATCGTATGTTCCGATGAAACTGTTAACAATGCATGACTGATTGACGAATTGAAGTCATAGATTGAACTGACCAGACTAATTGACTGATCCAAAACTGACTTGCGTGTGAACATTTAGGTCTATTTATGTAACGACCTGTTGTCATTTTTTTGTAGTCTAATTTTCGTAGCCACCAGCAAAATCCATTATCTACTGCTTTCGATTTCAATTGATAAGAGTTTAATTACGTTGTTGTTTATAGATTCTTTCTTAATTAAATAGCATTGCAAACATGTTGTTTTCAATCAGTTTTTAGTTATTGCTGAATTTATTTATTTTAATATTTATTTTCATGTGTTTTTTCAATATTATTTTAACACGCACATATACACGCATTTATCATTTCTTTGTTTACTCTCGCACATATATATTTCTAAAAGTACTCGTTATTTAAATTTGTGATTACCTTTTTTTTTAAATTTGAATGAGAGAAAGAGAGAGAGAGAGAATGCTTTTAACTTTATAAACATTCTATATTTTTAAACTGTCATCTTTAACTTTCTTTTTTTTCTAATCAATCATTTATAACTTTTATGAACAATATTTTCTATAAACTAACAACAATAATAAAAAGAATTCTTTAAACTTTTACTTTCTGCGTTTTGTTTAATAAAAAAAAACTCTTTAGACTTTTGGAGATTTCCTTTGCCCTTTTAAAATGAAAATTCTTTAAACCTTTCTAAATTTATTTTGACTTTTCAAACTGATTGATAATTTATTTTAATAATTTTTAAATTTTTTTTAACAAAATTATTTACGTATGTACGATAGGATATCGGTACACTTTAGAACACTTACATGCATTGTGTAAATAATATTTCTAAATAAAACAATACCTTTCCCTTACTCTTGGAGAGCTTCAAACATGTTTATCAAATTGCTCAATCTGATGGGGTAAACAAAACAAAATAATAGCTGTAATTACTAACCTTGGATAATATAGTTGGCGGCAATTGTTTGGGATCTCCGATTAAGATCACTTTACTACTAAAATATTGCAACGGGATAAGAGAATCTAATTCAGTGCAATTAGCTGCCTATGATAAAAAGAAAATCAAAATAAAATTATTTTCAAATTTAATTTTACTATTTGGTTTCAAAAATATATATGTATATCATTATCAATATGAATAGCGAGATGAAAAATAATAACTAACCTCATCAATAATGACACAAGAAAATTTCCTGCTGTTTTTTTCTAATTGGGCACAGTAATAATCTAATATGTGGTTCCCGCTTGAATGGAGAGTACACGCTACAATATCAGCATCGGAAAACACTTTCAATTGTATTTTTCTCTTTTGTTCCTCAGACATTTTATTAGCTGATGATTTTGAGAACTTCTACAAGAAATTATAAAAATGATTATGAAATACTTTCTAACATTTAATAAGTAAAAAAATATTTTATTACTGTTTGTGTTAATTTGGTTTTATAATTGATTTTTCTTTATCTTCCTTTACTGTTCATGCTGATTAGCATGATAGTACGTTTTAAACGCAATTTTACATTATCGTGTTTCCCTGAAAATGAGGCCTAACCCAAATATAAGCCTTAGCATGATTTTTAAATGTGCTCATAATAAAAGTCCTATCCCAAATATAAGCCCTACTTAAGATTGTCAACCAGACGGACATTTCAATCATCCATTGAAACACATGGACATATTGAATTATATGAGGAGGGGACCCGCACTAAAAAATATATATTTATTTTTAGGTATTGCAAAGTGAATCACTTTAAAAATATAGTCTACTTATGCAACATATTTTTCCACTTTCTGAAGTAGTTTAGAAAGTGATGCCTTTTAAAGACAGTCTTTTTTCTTTATCACTTCTAAATCTGAAAAAAAAAAAAATAATTGAGATATTCTTTCATTCGAGATTAAAAAGAAGTTGCATGGAGTGACATTCAAGTTGTATGCACAAGCACTGACATGATGAAACATGCACATCTCAATTTGCCACAAAATGGGATGTTTACATTTTATTATGGAAGAGCTTTAGAACCTGTAATTTTAAATTCTTGATCATTATGAACACATTCCGAGTGAACAATGCTGTTTCCAACCAAAAAAAAGCCATCATATTGATATTTGACCTCATTAACCATGCATTTTAGGGATGTGGCAAATTTAACACTTCCATTAAACCACTCATAAACATGTATTTTTCCAGAGTAACTTGAGAAGTGCATGTTTCATCATTAGATATACGAAACACACTTTACAAAAAAGTGTGTTATGTGTGCCCATGATTTCAAATGATGACATCATTTGGCAGATAGATTTAGAAGAGACCCCGTGAAGTGTCTAGAAGCAGGAGCATGTACTACAAGAGACGTAGCTAACAAAGAATGATTTTGGTTATTTTTGTGCTTGAATAAATGTATATGTTTGTACTTGAATAAATGTAGATTTTATTATATGAATAATTAAGACATCCTCTGAAAATAAGCCCCAACTCATCTTTTGGAGCAAAAATTAATACACAACCTGGTCTTATTTTGGGGGAATCATGATATTATTTTAAATACCTTTTCAAAAACTTGTTTTACTCCAATACTTGGATTTAATTTTATGTTGTTGTTTTTTTTTAAATATGGAACTGTCTTTGCATATATATTGTAAGATAGGGTGTTACACCCCACCAAAATCATTAATAGTATCCTTACCTAATTCAAACCTGATATTCCCAATAGCAACATTCTCTACACATAATAAAAATCAAGCTATATGTATAATAAGAATGCAAATCAAATAAAACTTAGTATCAAGAAATGAAAAGTTCAAACTATAGCTAAGAAACAATTAATTGTTTCCATAAAATGCATAATCTAAACTAAACCATAAAAATGTAGCCACTAATATACCTATCTTTTTTTTTTTTTACACACATTACAACAATACAAGGAAAGGATGATCAAGTTTAGACGCAAGCAAGAAATTAAAAAAAAATACAAAAAATAAATAAATAAAATTTTTGTTATTAACCTATCATATATATCTGAACTATAACAAATGATGTAAATAATTAAATATTTCTTATTTCAATACTTTTAGCAGTATTCACAGAGGCGAAACTCTCCTTACAGTAGCGCCACTCAATGCAAACCAGAGTAATCGATAGATGCAGGAAGATTTGTGCATAAAATCCCTATCTAGTACCTACTCATCTAATATCCCCAGGCTAGTTTCTAGCTTGTGGCTTTCATCAGTGAGGAGCCTTGGATCTGAGAGCCCTGCACTTAGATCTTAGGATTATATTTAAGATCACACCGAAAATAATTTAATGGATGTATGGTTGCAGAATAAAATTATAACTGAAGATGAAAACGATTTGTAAAATTAATTTTTTGCAATGAATCCTAATAAAAGAAAGATGTGTATAACTACAACTGCTGATTTTATAAAATAGTCAAGAAGTGAAAATTTGGATATTATTTAAGCTAACAATAAATAATTAATAAGTCTAAATATATTCTGTTCTTGAAAGTATCACAGAATGTTATAAACTTTTATTTGCATTAAAAACAAACAATTTGAAAATGAATACACGAAAATCTAATTTAATAATTAATTATTATTATTTTTATACAAATGTAAATAAGACAGTTCACAGAGTAGTAATTAGGCATCAGCTCTTAGAAAATAAATACAAATTAGTGGATAAATTGAGCTAGTAACTTATTAGAAAAATAGATCTTACTAATTTCTGGAGACAGATTAAAATTTATATATTAGTAAAGGGAACAAAGTCAGATGTACAATTTTCAAATAAAAGTAAAAGTTTCTAATGCAATCCCATCCAAGTAGTGCCACTCAGTGCAAGACAAAGTAATCAATGTATGCCAGAAGGCTTGTGCATAAAATCCCTATCTAATTCCTAATCATCCAACATCCCCAGACTAGTTTCTGGCTTGTGACCTTCATCAGTGAAGAGCCTTGGACCTGAGAGCATTGCAGCTAGATCTTAGGATCTAATGCAACCCTCCAGCAGCTATCTTTTATCTCTACTCAACTACAAAACTATGAGAATAAAATTGAAAACACAATAATATTTTTAATCCAAGCTCATTAGCTTATGTAGTCATATAGGTCTGAACTCAGTTCAGTACCCATACATTTTGGTGTCTTGGGTTCTTTAATAACCATAGCCACTACTATCCTATTAGGCAGGATTGTATTAAACCACTAAACATCACATGATCAACATTTCTTATGCTTGCTTATAACTGTCATTAAAACTGGAAAAACTCTCTATACAGTAGTAATACTGTATGTAGAGATTTTCCTGTTTTAATAACATTTATGAGCAAGCATAAGAAATGGTGATCATGTGAAATCTAGGATATGTTATCAAAACTAAATATTTTAAGTTTTTTGAGGTCAGAAATCCACAACCATTAAGAAAACAATGAAGATACCAAACATTTTCCATTAATCAATTATTTAAATAAATCGATTGTTTTTCTCAAAGTATCAACAGTCAATCATTCTTTCAAATACATCTTTTTTTGCAATAATTCAGGTTATAAAAATGTTCATTGAAGTGGCAATAATCTTTTCATTATGCACACGTTCAAATCCAGACATTTGACACTACAGTTTTTTGTTTTTTTTTAATATTCTTGTATTTGAGCATATAATTTTAATCCTTTCCAATTTGGAATATTTATACTTCAGGTATGAAAAATGTGAAAGTTAACAAGAAGAAGAGCAACCTAAAATATTCCATATATAATAAAGTAATTATTCCTACAATATTTTAATTTTTCTTTGATCTCTTCCGTAATTTAAAGAGTTTAATGGTGCATAAGCCATAACACTAAGAAAGGCTAGCCTTTGTTCAACAAATTTTAACTTAGTTTCAAATATGTTCTGATTTATCATACATCAAACCATCCCCACAAAGTTGTATTTCAGGTAATCATTTAGAGGGCACTGAGGATAGCTATTGACACATGGGGGAGTTATCAGGCTACTAGTGAAAATATCAAGTGATAAATGGAGCAAATAGTTGAAAGATTTTTTTTTTTCACTTTTACAAATGAAAATAAAGAAAAGTAATAAGTGTTATATAAACAAAATTAATTTAAATATATTATTGAAATAAAACTTAAATATATTATGAGTATTTTTTTTTTTTTCAGAAATGATACAATTGACAAATGGATAAAAAATTTAGAATTGTAAAACCACCTGTAGTATTATTTTAAAAAACACAACCACATAAAGTGATTATTTTAACTTCATTTGTCAGGAACTTTATAGACAAGTAAAATCTGTTTGTTGCTTTAAATGTGATTTTCCCGATGTATTGTTTTGATTGAAACTTGTAGAAAATTATTATTTTCACTGTATTTTGATCAAGAAAAAAATTGATCGATTCCTTTGATTTGATTTTTCCCGTCCTGCAATAAACTCACAAAATAAACTCCATGTATCAATTTTCGATACTTATCATCTATGTAAGCTTATGAAAAATTTAGAGAATGTTCAATCTAAATGATTACGCCACAAGATTTCAATATTCTACCAAAATTTTTTATTCTTATTTTGTCCAATTCATTTTGATTTCTATTTCTTAATGTTTATTTGTTTAATTACTTTGTACAACTAAATTTGTACTTTTTTCCCTTCTTGTTTCTGTGTAACGCTTTTTTTTTTTTAAAAAAAAAAAAAATTTGTACAAGTAAATTTGTATTTTTGTTCATTTGTTTAAATTTCTAAATTTTTTTATTATTTCATTTTGTTTAAATAATAGAATACTTTTGCTTATTTTCATTTGTAAACAAAAAAAAAAAACACTCGAACTACTACTTCTATTTATCACTGGTATTTTCAGTAGTTACTTTAGCTCCCCAAATGTCCATAAATGTGTACCTCATAAACAATAGCCATACTTCACTCTCATCCAAAACCACTTTTATTTACAGGATTTGAAAAACATCATCACCTAACATTGAGCACCATTTTCATTTAAAAAAAATACCTATGGATAGAACACTCTCTGTCGACATTATTATAACTTTACACCTGTACTTCCCCAACTTAGAACACGATTTTTCAAGATCAATAGGAATTGTCCATGTATGCACTTGGAATAAAATGATTAGATAAAAACACCAGATTTAAATAATTTATATAGCAAAATAATTTATTTAAATTATCTTGATTGTTGTTTTATCATTTTATGTATTAAACAGGGAAAACTCTCCATACAGTAGTGTCACCTTGTGCCAACCAGAGTAATCAATGGATGCCAGAAGGCTTGTGCATAAAATCCCCATCTAGTGCCTACTCATCCAATATCCCCAGACTAGTTTCTGGTTTGTGGCCTTCATCAGTGAGGGATTTTATGCACAAGCCTTCTGGCATCCATTCATTACTCTGGTTAGCACAAGGTAGCACTACTACATGGACAGTTTTTGCCTGTTTACTAACAGTTATGTGCTAGCATGAGATGGTGATAATGGTAATTATTATATACGGTCTTTCAATCCGCAGAAGCGCATTCGGTTAATTCCTTAACTCTTCGCAACTGCCATTAAATTTAAAAATATATATAACAGAAGATAAAACATCATTGAATCAAATCCCATGAATCCCAAATTTTACTGTTAGCAGTTTCGTCTATTAATTATATTCATTTTATTTCTATTTATTAAAATTGCCTCCTTAATTTTTCTTTTATTATATCTATATATATATTATATTTTCATGGTTATATGATGTAAATAAAGTCATTACTCATCTCGGCTTCGGTTCCTTTTCTGTTATTGTTTTCCTCTCTTGTTCTTATTTTACTTTAATCCAATAATTACCGCAAATCATCAGTTTTCTAATCAACACTTGATTGCTGAATTTAATATTAATTAATTTAATTAATATTAATTAAACCAGCAAATATACTTATAAAAGAAAAAGATGACTTTTATAAGTATGAAAATTCATTTCTGATTTTTTTAAACCTTGTATATTTTATTTTTGATTCTTTACTTATATATATATGCATTCTTCTTTTTTTGCTCTATGAGACGGTACAAATTATTTATTCTAAATTCCTTCCTTAATCTAATATTTTACATAACTAAGCATATAACTATAATGACAAATTTTTGTATAATAGAAGCTATCAAAGTCATGCTAAAATCACCAGAAATGTATCAGCTATACCACTGAAATAATGCTTGTCAGAAATCTTTATTTATACATATATATATATGTCACCATTTGTTATTCCCCAATTTGTCTAAGATATTGGCGGATTCACCTTAACTTTTTTCATATGAAAATTTTAACTTTTTAATGTTGGTAATTTTTGATTTCGGTCAATTGTTTTGAGGGTGGAGTAGACTGAAGCCTGTTCATACCCTTCAGCTGACGAATTTTTGGGGGAAAATGGAATTTTATTGATCAATTACATAAAAGTTTGATTAAATATTATTCATCAATTACGTTTAGAGTATGTTTCTATTCAAAAAAATGTAATCTTCAATAAACAGAACTGTTTTAATTTAGCTTCTAAAAATCAAATTATTTCACATTCAAATTGGTTAAATGTAACAAAAAATTTAAAATAATGTTAATAACTGAATAAAAATATAAGAAAAACATTTGCTTCCAATGATAGATGGATGATTACTACAGATGCAGTAAGTTTGTAGAGAATCAAAAAACACTACATACGGTTTTTGTTGTCACACGAATGTAAGATAAATGTCAGAAACACAAGAATGATTTATATATTGCTTTGGTCAAAACATTTGATTCAACTAACAGAATAAGTCTATGGTCTTGTTTGAAATTAGTTGGTTATCTATCCACATTTATTTATATTATACAGCTCCTACATGACTGAATGAAAGGAAGTGTTATTACAAGAATGGAAAATCTGAGGAATTTGAAATAAAAATTGGTGTAGAACAAGGATGTGTATTTGCTCCAACATGGTTTCCAATTTTTAAGACGGTGGTCTTTGGAACTGTTTTCCAGCAGCTTAATAAGAATCAGGAAATTAAGAAGCAATACAGATTTGACAGTAGACTTTTTAATTTGAATGGATTAACAACTAACAACAATTCCATCTTTTTGGATTCTGGAGTCACAATATGACGATTGCACTATTTTTGCAAGTTCAATAGATGGTCCACTGACCATGTATAATGTTTTGATTGCAAAATATAAAGACTTTAGTTTAATAATCAATGTTCAAAAAATTTGCGCTTTTTATTCAAATAAAAGCAAAATCTCCAGCAATTTTTAGCTTCAATGAACATCAACTTGAAAATGTAAGCTAATTTAAATATCTTGGTATTTTTCTAAATAGAAAGATGGATTTCCATGTTGACAGACGTGCAGATTCCAATAGACTGCTATTATTTCTAACGAATTAAAAGATATGGTGTCGCATCAAAATGAAATAACTATTACAACTAAATTAACTATGTAAAGAGTTACTTTACTTAAATTTTTGTATGTAAGCGAAACTTGGGATACCCTAATAATATAATGTAAATGCATTAGATAACCTATTTAAGAATGTTCCGTAAAATTTGAAAACCACAATGGCTACATCATAGGCTGATCAATATCTTCTTCAACTTGATGGATGTAATAGTGCAAAATTCCCTATTGTAAAATTACATCTTACGGATCTGAACTTAAGAAAGGAATAAAAAATATAAGACTTTCTAAAAGGGTTTAACTTTATTTAAATATTCCAAATATATTCAACTGTTAATAATAGCACACAGGTTAGTATATTCACAACATTTCGAGAGGTATTATCCTTCTCATCTAAGGATCTAGATTCGATTCCCATGCTAGTACTGTCACTGGTCAGGCCAGCAACACTTGAAGAAGAGAAAATAATACCTCTCAAAATGTTGTGAATATACTAACCTGTATGCTATTTCTAAAAGGGTGTTTTACGGTAAACTAGAATATCATTTTTGCAGAAAAGATAGATCCAATTTATACTATAAAGATTACCTCAAAGACATTCTCAAGAACTGCAACATTGATTGTTTTTATTGAACAAAATATGACAAAAAAAAAAAAAACACTGGAGAGCTAAAGTTAGAATGTTTCTGCAAAAGAAGTTAAAAAATAACATTGCAAAATATCAAATAAGCAAAATAGGTCAACAAATTCTATATATGGATGTATTTATAGTTCACAGACTGTTTGTATAATCACCACAAAACTAATCGCTAGTGAATTATTGCCTTTTTTTATCCTTTTCTCTAGGAACTCGAATGGCTGCAATTGTTTGAAAGTGGCTACTGCTGCCGATTTAATTAAGCATAATTGTAATTAGTAGACCCTGTTTATAAGATCCAAATATCTCTGGAAAGTTAAATAAATATAAATATCAAACCCAAATTCTTCTTCATTTTTATTAAAAACTTGCTTACACGATCATTTAAAATAATTAAATAATCATTATTTAAACTCAAACATATAATAAGAAAATAATCCATAACAATGGTAAGCATATTAATAATTGTTTATTAGAAAGATGTGAACATAGGATTTTTCAGTCTACGTTCGTCTCCATTCCATCTCAAACCCATGCACATGACCACGTACATGTGAAAAAGATAGATGCTGCCCAATATACATATTTTGTGTGAAACCAGTACTCATCAGTTGGTCTAGATCATAATCTCTCATGCATATATATACAATCAGAGCTCGGTCTATATTAAGATAGCAAATCCTTAAATTTTGATGAACAGGCTTCAATCTTCTTACCGTTCCAACTACTCAACCATCCACGTCAAATAGACTGAAAAATCTTAAGTTCAAATCCCTCTACTTACATACATAAGAAACGTTCAATATAAGCAAATTACACATTGTCTTATAATAATTTTTAAGAAAATAATTCACAATATTATTAAAAAAGAAACTTTATAAATATTCTAGACTCATAACAAATCAATACAATTTATTTTAACATGTATAAAATAATTACTTACTTAACGCCTCGATTATTTACGATGTAAAGTATACATTAGAATAACATTAACTGTAATGTATAAAGAATAACATTTTCCAATTATTACAATTTATAATCAACTTACGTGGATGTGCGTGTTCAAGATTATGTAGCCTTGTTTTTAATGACTTTAACTTGATTTTAGTATTTTTAATCTGTCAATAAATAAAAGAAAATATATATATTTAATATATTCAAAAAGTTTATAATTATTAAACATTTACAAATTAAATTTACATATGCAAATTTCTACATAAGCTCAATAGATAAATATAATCTATTGCAGTGCACTAATTGAAGAGTCTTTCAAGCATCCAATCTGATATAATTGCAATATATATATCACTAAAAACCAGTCAACACTTAGACAATCCCAATATCATTAACAATCAATAATTTCGAACTGTTGCCAAGGCAACCTCCTTTTAACAATAAAGATGGCATCCCTTTTCAAATTGCAATCCAAGTATTACTTAAATAATAAGAGTAATAATGCTAATGGCTAAATTAGTACAAATAAATCATTAAAAACCAGTCAACATTTAGACAATTCCAATATCATCAACAATCAACAATTTCAAACTGTTGTCAAGGCAACTTCCTTTTAATAATAAAGGTGGAATCCCTTTTCAAATTGCAATCCAAGTATTACTTAAATAATAAGTGTAATAATGCTAAATAATGTTAAAAGGAGGATGCCTTGATAGCAGTTTGAAATTGTTGATTGTTAATGATAGTGGGGTTGCCTAAGTGTTGACTGGTTTTTAATGATTACTTACAAACCCATTTAGTCTTGAGCATTATTACACTTATTATATAAGTAATACTTTGGGTGCAATTTGAAAAGAGATTCCACCTTTATTGTTAAAAGGAGGTTGCCTTGACAACAGTTTGAAATTGTTGATTGTTAATGATATTGGAATTAAGTGTTGACTGGTTTTTAATGAGTACTTACAAACCCATTTAGCCTCGAGCATTATTACATATATATATATATATGTTAGGAGGCTGCAGAAAGAAGTTTTGCTATTAACTGAAAGGAGACCCTTTGATTCCTCTTGGAGGCCTTAAAGGAACCGAGCAGGGCAAATTCCTAATGTCCACTCCGTACGTTCTTGTCGTTGCAGCTGTTATTACTATGTGATTATTCATATAGTATACGAACATGGATGGGCTGCTCACCAACACGCATTAGCCAGTGTGGTGAGTTTATTGGCTTTTTACCTCTGAGTTTAAGATCAAAAAACACCATGGTCTTTCTTCTCAGTGCCTGATAAGGCAGAATGAATGCTTGTGTAAATGATAAATATTTTCCCAATACATATATACAATTATGACAGACAAAAATAAAGCATGGCCCTTATTCCCAGGAGGCTGTAAAGTCACCAACCAAGGCAGCGGTTGGTGGCCGAAGGCGGAGGGTGCTAAGAATCCCGATTGTGGACCCAGGCTGCCATTTGATGACGACTTTTTATTTAGGTACTTACTACTGCAGATCACTTTCAAGTGAAGGAAGATTGCAAGAATTAGAAGAAGAACTCTCTTATATTAAATGGGACATTATTGGACTTTGTAAAGTTAGAAGAAAAGGTGAAGAGACAATTGATTTAAAAAGTGGATATATACTCTATTATAAAGGTACAAATATTGGAAATACAAGTGGAGTAGGATTCATTATAAATAAAAGTGGAAGAACAATATTGTGGAGATTGATGGTGTATCGGACAGAGTGGCAAGATTAGTTATACAACTTAATAGCAGATACCAAATGCAGATAATTCAGGTTTATGCCCCAACAAGTTCTCATAGTGATGAAGTAGTAGAAGATTTTTATATGGATGTACAAAAGGCTTTTGATCAGAGTAAACACCATTTTAAAATTGTTATGGGAGACTTTAATGCTAGAATTGGTAAAAAAATGAAAGATGAAAGTGCTGTGGGTAATTTTGGTTATGGTAATAGAAATGAGAGAGGACATAGACTTGTGGAGTTTGCAGAAAAAGAAAAACTTTATATTATGAATTCTTTTTTTGAGAAAAATGTTAAAAGGAAATGGACATGGAAGCATCCAAATGAAGGTACAGCAGAATTGGATTATATTTTGACTAACAGGAAATACATATTTCAAGATTGTAATGTTCTTAATAAATTCAACACAGGAAGTGATCATCGATTAGTAAGGTGTAAGATACGTGTTAATGTAAAACTAGAGAGACAAAAATTATTAAGAAAAACAATATTTACAGTTGATATTCCTAATCTTCAGAAACATTCTAATGAATTTAAATTAGAACTTACAAATCGGTTTCAAGTATTAGTAGATTTTGAACATGATTCAGATTTGAATGAAATTAATATGAAAATAACTGATACACTTTTGAAAACTGCAACAAAGATAGCTGGTAGAAAGAAACAGCAATTGACCAATAAAATTTCTATTGAGACTAGAGAATTTATGAAGAAAAGAAGGAATATGAAGATATACAAAAATGATGCATTAAAAAGAATTGAATATCTCGAATTTTGTAAAATGGTGCGGAAAAGAGTTGAAAATGATATAAGAAAGTATAACTGTGAACTAGCAAGGAAAGCTGTAGAAGAAAATAAAAGTCTTAAGAATGTAAAACAACATTTTGGTATTGGTAGGAAATTTATATCTGCAATAAGAAAAAAAGATGGAATTATTACTAAAAGGAGAGATGACATCATGAAATTGGTAGAAGATTTTTATCAAGAATTATATAGTAATAAAGAACAAGTACCTCCTATATCTATTACATCTTCCAAATTCCCCAGAATTTTAAATGAAGAAGTGAGACATGCAATTAAATGTATGAAGAAAGGAAAGGCTCCAGGTAATGATGGAATTATAATTGATATATTAAAAGAAGGAGGTGAAGAAATAGAAAAAATTTTAGCAAAGTTATATACCAAATGTCTAAATGATAAAGATGTACCGGATGATTGAAAGAATGCAGTAATAATATTAATATTTAAAAAAGGTGATAAAGAAGATATTAGAAATTACAGACCTATCAGCCTTTTATCAGTTTTATATAAAATTTTTACCAAGATAATTACTACTCGTCTACAGAGAACATTGGATTTCCACCAACCAAGAGAACAAGCCGGATTTAAAAGTGGTTTTAGTACAGTAGATCATATCCAGGTATTGAGAGAAGTTATAGAAAGGACAAATGAATATGAGTTGCCATTATGCTTAGGATTTGTAGATTATGAAAAGGCATTTGATTCTATAAACATTTCTTCAGTGATTAAAGCATTTGATCATCAAGGTATAGATCCAGGATATTATCATATTTTAAAGAATATTTATAAAAATGCAACAGCAACTATTA
The DNA here is from genome assembly GCA_028023455.1 of Epiperipatus broadwayi. NCBI lineage: Eukaryota > Metazoa > Onychophora > Udeonychophora > Euonychophora > Peripatidae > Epiperipatus > Epiperipatus broadwayi. The sequence continues at coordinate 657,398 of JAQFVV010006493.1, forward strand.
GATTACATAATGACACTGGGAAAGTCAACATTGAGAAAGGTGTAAGACAAGGTGACTCCATATCTCCAAAACTTTTTACAGCAGTGCTGCATGAAGTATTTTGTGGATTAAAATGGGAAACTAAAGGAGTGAAAGTAAATGGTGATTATTTAAGTCATTTAGATTTCACAGATGATGTAGTTGTTTTTGCAAATAATGCTTCAGATCTGCAGAAAATGTTGCAGGAATTATCAGATGAAAGTAGGAAAGTAGGACTAAAGATAAATGTTAAAAAGACTAAAGTAATGTTTAATCGATTTGCTCAAAATATGAAAATAAAGATTGATTATGATGAATTAGAAGAAGTTAACAGTTACAAATACCTTGGTCAGATTATTAATACAGATGGAAACATAATGGAGGAAATTAATCATAGAATTAAACTTGGTTGGAGTGCTTTTGGTAGAAATA